>JALIZH010021097.1:0-12658 GCA_030522465.1 Rhipicephalus appendiculatus
CCATTTATATATGGTGGTTGTGGTTCGAAGAAGGAAAAGGCGCCTAATTTCTGCAGCCCGGTCGGGAGTACGGCGCAGCGCCTGTTTTTTTTATTTTTTGTGTTTTCTTTAAATTTTATATATATATATATATATATATATATATATATATATATATATATATATATATATATACGTGCGCGCGAGCGGACGGGAGAGTGGGGCGCAGGGAGGAGAGAGAGCGAACGGCGAGAGAAGGAGCGGCGAAGCACTGCACTTACTCTCTCCTACACTCTCTCCACACACGCGGGAGCTCCGCCGAGCTCCCGCGATGCGAGCGCCCTCCCCCACACACCAGAGCGCTCCTCCTCTCCACTCACTCTCCGCTACTCCGCCCGCACCACCTGCTCCGGTTGCTAGGGGCGAGGATAAGCGCGCGCGCCCGCAGCTGTTGCTATGGGAGAGGGAGTGAGAGCGGAGAGATGCGGACACCGACGCCCTGACATAGCCCGACTAAGAAATGCATTCGCATTTAAAAGCATCGCCCCGATCCTTGAAACAAAACACGGCAAAAGTTATTGCGAAAAATAAATAACAGCAAGTAAAATATTGAGTCTGCAGGTTCCTTAACGCGCGTAGAACAGTGTGTAAGGTGCATCGTATCTACGACCTCGGGACGTGCCCAGCGTCGCTGTGAGTTCGATCGTGATGCCATAGGAGACAACCTCATAGTCCAGTGCGCCGAGACGTCGAAGTACCCTTGAAGGCCCGAAATATCGTCGCAGAAGCTTTTCACTGAGTCCACGTGGTCGTATCAGTGTCCAGACGCAGACATGGTCACCGGCCTGGTATTCTACATGGCGTCGTCGAAAATTGCAGCGATGGCTGTCGGTCTTTTGCTGACCCTTGGTGCGCAGACGGGCCATTTGTCGAGTTTCTTCGACGCGGCGGAAGTACGCGTTGGCGACGATGTTTTCCTTATCGGTGACGTTGGGTAACATGGCGTTGAGCGTCATTGCCAGGCTCTTTCTGTGGTGCAACTTGTATGGCATCATCTTCGTCGTTTCTAGTACGGCCGAGCTGTATGCGAAGATTGCGTACGGACCCAGGCAGCACACAACGTAGGGCCGATATTGGTTTCACGGCTGCTATGCGAGGCCCAGTATTGGTCCAATGTTGCGAGCAGTGAGCCATTATTGGCTGAGCTGTTGAACATGGCCGGCAATACTGTGTCAATGTACCGCCCTTAAACGAGTATTGGGTTTTCACCAGCAAGATTGGGCCTGATTTTCCGACGTCTCACCGATACCAGCTGTGCCAATGACTTTCATTAGCAAATATAGGGCCATTTTTGCCATTCTTCAGCCTATGTCGGCTGAGCCACTCGCTTTCACCGGCTAATATTGGGCCACTTTTGCCGTTCTTCAGCCGACGTTCGCTGAGCCGCTGGTTTTCAGTGGCTAATGTTGGTCATGTTTTGCCGTCCTTCAGAGTTTAGAGGTGAGTGACAGTCTTTTGCTGGGAATATTTGGGCTTTTTGCCGCCCGCCTACGCTCGACCTGATAATTAAGGTTCCATCGAGATAAGCATTACCGAAATTCCTTTCATTTATTCTGTGTATCAATCAGACGTCGAGCGTCCTATGTACGAGTTTCATTGCCGGAACATCACGCGTGCGCGCTTCTAAGTACTTTTGTTCATGTGCATTTTTTCTTAAGCACAGGGTACTCGTGTAATAATATAGAGCATTAAAGAGCCGCTAAACCACACCGAGTTTATAGGCGAGGCAGTCGTTCCGTTCTCGCCTTCACTACTCTTCCTACCCTTCCATGCGCTTTATCAGCGCTAAGCGTTGAGCTAGTCAGGATTTCGCCCTTTTCGACTAGACGCTGCTATCTCCGCTTGTGCAGTCACAAACGCAGAAATCGAAGTGAATTCAATCTCCAATAGCTCTGCTTCCAATGGACGGAAGAGGCCTTTTTAGTGGACTGCCCGCCTTCAAAAATTTAATAACATTTTGCAGCTCTGGGTCTTCTGCAGTAGTTTTGACCAATAGATGGGTTGTCGACTTGGTGACGAGACTGCATTCAATGGCAAGTGCATGAAGATCAGAGTCAGCTGAGGTATCACAGTCTTGAGCACTTTTGTCACGCAGGAATTCCCTCAAAAGGGTGTCCGGAATTACGATGTCCTTTCCGGGCACATGCTGCAAGGTGTAATCATACACCATTAGTCGCAAGAAAAACCGTTGGAGCCTTAATGGCATATCTCCAATTGCTTTGACAGAGATTGCGATAAGCGGTTTATGGTCAGTTTCTGCAACCACCCGACGACCGTATGTGAAGTCATGAAATTTCTTAAAACCGAACACTATTCCCGGGGCTTCTTTTTCAATTTGTGAATAGCGTCCCTCAGCTTCTGACAGTATTCTGGAGGAGTACGCTACCGGACGCCAGCCGTCATTAGGCTTTTTGCAGCAAAACTGCCCCAGACCTTGCGATGACGCATCGGCTGACAACTTTGTCTCTCTTGATTCGTCAAAAATCGTCAGAAGTGGCGCTTTACTCAGATCTTTGAGTTCTCGCCATTCCGTCTGGAAAGGTTCTGACCATCATCATCATCATCATCAGCCTGTCTACGCCCACTGCAGGGCAAAGGCCTCTCGCATGTTTCGCCAATCAACCCGGTCCTGTGCTTTCTGCTGCCACGTTATACCTGTAAACTTCTTTAATCTCATCTACCCACCTAATTTTCTGTCTCCCCCCTCAAGCGTTTGCCATCTCTTCGAATCCAGTCGGTTACCCTTAATGACCAGCAGTTATTCTGCCGACGTGCTACGTGCCCGGCCCATATCCATATCTTCTTCTTGATTTCAACTATGATATCCTTAACCCCCGTTTGTTCCCTCACCCACTCTGCTCTCTTCCTGTCTCTTAAGGTTACACCTATCATTTTCCTTTCCATCGCTCGCTGCGTCGTCCTTAGTTTAAGTTGAACCCTCTTTGTAAGTCTCCAGGTTTCTGCTCCGTAGGTAAGTACCGGTAAGATGCAGCTGTTATATACCTTCCTCTTGAGGGAAAGTGGGAGGTTCTGACCACGCAAAGACAAAGTCATTCTTGATCAGCGAAAGCAGTATGATGTCCTAGCTGACAAATTTGGCATGTACTTGCCCAAATAATTTATCAAGCTTAGAAACCGGAGGACAGCTGTTTTGTCTTTTGGCGGTGGAAATTCCCTCAACGACGCCACGAGATCATTAGATTGCCTTATTAATGCCGGGCTGCAATTTAAAGGCACCAAATTGGTCCTTCCACTTGCACTGAGACGAGAAATGCTGCACCGTATTTACGAAGGTCACTTAGGCCTCAACAAGTGCAAAGCGAGGGCACGTGCACTGGTCTTCTGGCCTGGTCTGGCCAATGACACAAAAGCTTTCACACTTTCAGCCCTGATTTTTTTTTAACGGGATGAGAAATTTTTATTGTTGATTTGGCTTGACTACCAGCTCTAGAGAACAAGAATAATTTAATGTGGGCCCACCATCAGCATATAAGAAAAAATGGCGCCATGTCCTATATAAAGGACAATAGGGCTTAGTGGTTGTAAAGTGAAATATGGTAAATTTAGATACTTCAACTTTTGTACCCCTTTAACGCGTGGAATTGCTGTGTAGCTAAACATACAGGAACGATATATTCATTAGAACATCTGAAATGTAAAACAGCAAGTCTTCGCGCTCATGAAACACAGCTTCTCATTGCACTTGAAAGGCCGTTGTGTAATTATTGGACGCTTTGGAAGATGTTACATCGTAAAAATTGCTGAATCCGGCTTTGATTCGTCAAAATAACTTCTGCCAATGTCTGCAAGGGCAAGCTGACCGAACTTCACTTCATCGTCTTCATCTTCCAGCTCCCGCACGTTCCTTTCATGTTAGACACTTTAAAGTCACTTTAAAGTTGCATTGACTGCGAAAGCAGTGAAACAAGCAAGACTAAATATTTTTTCGCGGGTTCTTTTTACGCGCCATTTGTTGCTCACTGCGGAGAAAAACACGCGAGAAGTATAAACCTTGCAAAGAGTAACAGTGCAAAATCATCCCTGGGGATTAACGCATCATTTGAACTGAGGATAAAACGTTCATCTCAGTGGAGCATTTGAGTGGACCAACTGTTCGTCTGGTGAGGTGCAACTGTGGGGACTAACGGCTGACCGGTAAGGATTAAATGTGAGGACTAAATGTTAGTCCCTTGAGGGGACTAACTGTTAGACCCGGTGCCGTTAGTTCTTAAAGGGACTAATGGTTGTGGCAGTCCCATTAGTCCCCAAGAGGACGAACGACACACCCTTTTAACACCCTTTTGCCTTAGAGTGTATTACCACTCGTCATTTAGGTTCGTCATACAATCACGTCAGGCAATACAAAATTTGGTGTATATCGAGCTAGCGAAACGACCGCGAACGTGTCATGAGCGTGGCATGCAAGTCATGTTGCCCATGACATGTCATGATTTCCATATGACCACTTGGCATTTATGTTCGTCGTACAGTCACGTCACGCTGTATGAAATTTGGTGTATGGCAAGCTAGCGAAACGGCTGTCAGCGCACCATGAACATGGCATATAAATCGTATTTTACATGACATGCACGTCATGGTTTTCATATTACCACCTGTAATTTATCTTGGTCATGCAGAAATGTCTCATCGTACCCATTTTTGGATATATCAAGTAAATGGTCTGTAAGTCATACTTTTCAAGACAAGTTACTTAAGATTTTCATGGTATGACTAGTCATACACGTTCGTCATACAGTCATGTTGTCATACCAATTTTGGTATAAATCCCACTAACGATACGGCCAGAAGAGCACAAAGTGGTAGGCGGCTGGATAGATAGATAGATAGATAGATAGATAGATATATAGATAGATAGATAGATAGATAGATAGAAAGATAGATAGATAGATAGCCCTTTACGGCCTGACCCGCACAAATGTGTGGGTCAATTAAGACGCTCACGAAACGGCACCTGTTTCAGTTTCGGTTTCATAGCTCTGTGCCGCTGAAGTCAATGTTTACGGGAATATATCCGTTTCAGTAGTTGAATAATTTCGGCACTAGAGGGCGAGTAATCTTCCGCGAAAAATGCCGTCTGAGCACGTGCGCCGACAGCATCTACCTCAGACGTGTAAATCCACGCTCCTTGTTGTACAGTTTTTTCGGGAGTGTATGCTTATGAAAGGAATAATGAGACTTTCAAAAAACATGCTGCGCTACAAAAATTACGCGTTCCTACCACACACGCTGTGTACTCACGCGTGAAAAAGTCACCCGCACGTTTGTGCGGGCTGGGCTTTAGTCCTCGTCAAGTGCACGGCAAAGGGGCGCAGGTTGGCTCGTCCGCGCGCGGTTGCGCCTGAGCATTCTGTTTTTTTTTTATTGCGAATAGCTTTCTTGGCGTCTTATTGGCACTTTTTTGGTTGGTGTTTATTGATGTTTTCTTATATCTGAAGTTATCGACGCGAAGTGATGTGCGTGAATTGTGATCATCATTGACGCAGAAAATATTTATTTTGTGAATGTGTTTCAAAGAATATTTCAAAGAATTAGATTTTACATTGCCTATGATATAGAGTTTCCGTATCGCCAGTGAATTTCTCAGGGTAATAAATAACATTGAGGGAACTTAGGGAACAAGCTTCTGTAGGCGCTGAATTTTCTTTTCTTTTCACATGCCGAGATTTTCAAACCAGAGAATGAACAAGACATAAAAGAGATATTGAGCCTCCTGATGTCTTGCGTCAGAATTGGGTAGAGACCACGTTGACGAATTGACAGAGATTCATATTCGTCGTTCGAGCCAACTTAGTGATGAAACCTGGAAAATGGAAGGCGGGGTTTTGAGCAGTCGCCTCTGCAACAACTGGGCCAGGTGACCACTCACCCTATCCTGTGAGTTTCCGTGAAATTGATATCTTTTGGAAGAACACATTCGGCTGCAAAGCATCACCTGCTTGGATGTGGTGAGACAGCCGACGTTCTTGTTGTTCCCAGGACTCCTTTGCCAACTTTCTCACACTAATTTATTGCAACGATCTTTGAAGTTACGGCTGACAAAACGGCAGTGTGCCCTAGTTGTAGATATGAAACAACTTTGCAAGTAGCTGTGCAAAAGATCAAGCAGCTTTAGGTATGGACCTCCAACCATGGGCTGCATCTTTAGGTATGGACCTGCAACCATGGGCTGAAGAACTTTGGTCGTCTCCAGGCGCCCAAGAATTGAAAGCAGAAAGAGAAATGTGTCACAAGATCAATCCTTAGACAACTTTACTGAAGTGTAAAAGGCGCCCGGCATAGTCAAGCGATTAGACTCAGCTATACGTACCACTGGCGATTAGTATACAGCTTGACATCTGCACATCACTGCAGGCTGTCAAGTGTAGCTTCTTGTTCAAAGACGCGTTGTATGAAGTGCAACTTATACCTGTACCTCACAAGTGACACACAATACTCTAAAATGTTGCATTCGCAGCGTTGACCACGCATTTTTTACTTTGTCTTAGCCGTTATGAGTGTATTCCTCGCTGCGGTGAATCACATGAATAAAAACCCAGCCCGCACATATGTGCGGGTCTGTTTTCTGGTGCAAAAACTCCAATTCTTACAGTTTAACCTTTGAAAACTTAATTACAATAGAGCAAACATCAATAATTTTTGAGCAAGTTAGCAATTTCTGCATTATATTTTTCTCGGGCAGGAAAGGGATAGATAGATAGATAGATAGATAGATAGATAGATAGATAGATAGATAGATAGATAGATAGATAGATAGATAGATAGATAGATAGATAGATAGATAGATAGATAGATAGATAGATAGATAGATAGATACGCTCAAAGTCGCCGAAGTTCGCTAAGAAGTGCTTCACATTTAATGAGGATAGCCATGTATTCGCGGCGAGATTGAGCTACAGGTGAAAGCAGCGTCGCCGGGTTAACGCGGATAGCCGGTCGGTGTCACGTATCCAAATGCATACAGCGGCGCTTCGCTGTGAGCAGTATGAGACGATTGTCGACGAATAAAGCCCGTTGAAAGCAGCCTATTGGTGATGTGTACGCCCTCCACTGCCTCACTAATGCGCGAAGCTGGCATAATGTTTTTGTTAGGTGTGAGAGCAGCGTAATCTACCAATGAATGGGGCACTGGCCTTTGACGATAGTTGTGTTGTGCAGTATGCTAGATGTTTTCGTGTTTTTTCTGTACGTGATGAGATTTTGTTCGGCCTATACTAAAACATAAATTGTGCTGTATGTCTGAGCCAATTAAGTATCTACTTATTGTTCAAGCGGCTACAAAAAAAAAAAACCTGGAGTTCTGCGTAGTTAGTTGAAGTAGAACTTGGCGCGGTGCGATTTTATCGCGTTAAAGAGCTCGTTTCGCAGAAATTTCGGCGTCGGCGGTGGCGTCGTTTGTTGTGAGGAAGATGCAAATTAAATAAATAATAAAATCGAGGAAGATGCAAGTTAAATGAATAATAAAAATTTCCGGGTCCGAGTGAGGATCGAACCCAGGCCGTCTGCGTGCCACGCAGGTGTTCTACCTCGCAGCCACGCTTTCTTTCTCCTTTTTTTTTTCTCTTTAATGCATGGAATCATTACCTGTAATTGTTGCGAACTACGCACAACATAATTCGTCACATTAGAATTGTTTTAACATGCACAACGCCTACGCTGTTCCAAACAGTAGGAGGCACTTCAAAAGTCAGGCAAACACACACAAGCGTCTAGAAGTGCAAGCCACTCTGGAACGGGGTCAAAGGTTTCAACAACACTGCGCACTTGAGCAGCTTCTTCTCGGAAGACAGACCTCGTCGATCGTGGTGGCTCGGCGTGTCTGTCAATCATGCGACTTTTCCACAGCGAATAAAGTCCTAATAACATAAACAGATCATATGGTGTATTATTGGTGAGGCTCTTTTTGAAAGGGAGGAACCTAATACCATGAGCTGTGATAGGGAGGTCTTTTCTGATTGTTCTCTTTAGAATGTCCCAAAAATAAAATGCGTCACGACAATGGATGAAACAGTGCTCTATCGTCTCAGGTTGATTACAGAGTCTACAATTTACAGTCCAGGGCACATATATTGATTTTTCATTAAGCCATGTCTTCACTGGTAGAGTGGAGGTGTGTAGCTTAAAGAAAAACGTTTTAGCTGCTGGAGATATACACATTCTACGTACACGGAATAATACATCATGACCAGACAAAAGCGAATATGGTAGTCGATAAACAGGTTCAGGGAAAAGGCTGTTCAAAAGTGCAGCGGTTAGCGTTGTTCTGTCAATATTATATAAATACTCTAAAGTAAACCTGGCTTTCAAAAAGTTGACAGTATCGACAATTTCTTTTAGGAATCCCCACAACTGCGATTCTTTAGCAACGTTTGTTGTGACATAAATGAAAGGGAGGTGGTAACATAGACGGTTTCGAAGAACCGCTAAAAGAAAGGGGTGACGCACGTCCTTAAGGTAAAAAAATCGCAACACCAACTGTCGCACAAACAAATGAACTAGGCTGAGGCCACCCTTTCCAAGTGGAAGAAAAAGGTTGTCTCTTTTCATGGGTTCCCATGAAGAGCACCAAATAAAAGAAGCAAATATCCTGTGAAAGGCTTGAATGTGCACACGAGAGCAGTGCAACACCTGCAGAACATAAATAAGTTTTGAGGCAAGAAATATGTTGCATGCTTGCGCTCTCGCAAAAATGGAAAGATCTCGTCCTTGCCATGTTGACACCTTTCGACGTATAGTAGTTATCGCGGATGTCCAATGTGGGCCGCTATTGCGATAGTTATCAAGAGGCACACCAAGATACCGCATAGGAGTCGCATTCCAATGGATATTTGAGAACACCGACGGAGTTTGAGCCCACATGCCCAGCCAGAATCCGCTGCTTTTATCAAAGTTTATGCTGGCGCCAGCGATTTCACAGAAACGTAAAGTAGTGGCTACTGCTTCTTCAACGCTGGGTTTATCGACGCAAAAGAAGGCAATGTCGTCGGCATAAGCTAGAACTTTAATTTCTTGAGCCTCATATCGGTATCCTCTAATGCCTGAATTTAGAAGCACACTTAAACATAGTGGTTCCAGGTATATAGCAAAGAGCAAAGGTGAGAGCGGACATCCCTGACGTACGGATGAATTTAACTCTATTATATTCGAAAGTGTGCGATTTACAATTAGTCTGGTTGTGCACTTTTTATAACAGAGTGAAATACCATTGTACAGTACATCACCCAACTGCAGGTGTCTTAGAAGCCGGAATAGGAAAGCGTGCTGTACCTTATCAAAGGCTTTAGCGAGGTCTATTTGAAGAAGGGCTACTTGGTCCATACTACCGTCGATGCACTCAAGGACTGACCGTGCTATATGGATATTTGTTTGTATCGAGCGACCTCGAATTCCACAGGTTTGGTGGTCCCCTACACATTTAGTGATCACTGTCTGCAGCCGATTTGTGAGTAATTTCGCAAATATTTTGTAATCGACGTTACATAACGATATAGGCCTATATCCGTTAACTCTCTTTAATGCTTCAGGATCAGAACTTTTTGGGATTAATGTTGTATGGCCCTGATAGAAAGAAGGAGGAAGTTCACCACGTTCATAGGCCTCTTTAAAAAGTTGCCCAAGAAAAAGGAATCAGATGTTCCTGAAATGCTATGTAAAATTCTGCATTAAGACCATCTGGGCCCGGAGTTTTGTTTTTCTGCAACGTTCTTATCGCAAACCTAATTTCTTCCCTAGTGATGGGCCCATCAACAGTGAGTCGGTCATCCTCTTGTAATTGGGGCACAAGGGCAATAAATTGGTCAGCTTTATCTTCATAATTCTCCTGAAGCTCAGCCGCAGTAAAGAGAGTTTTGTAGTATTCTTTCATGGTGTTTATTACAGATGTGCGTAATATACATCCCAGCGAACAAAATACTCAAGGGCGCCTCTACAAGCGTACATGAGGCTTTGCACACAACGAAGTTTCAGATAGCAAAGTTTCAAATAGCAATATCTTCTAAAAGGGAACCAGAGCAGTGCATTTCATGAACAGTGGAAACCAGTCCGGCTGGAACTCTAGTTGTTGATAAAAGTCTTTTAGCTGTAGAGCCATTTGTATGAAATGCACCCGTGATGATACAATTGATTCCGCGTGTCTCTCTAACATGCGAGTTTTCCATAAACTATGCATTCCCATTAGTTGAAGCATGTCAACAGGCATAGAAGTGCGTTTGGGTGCCACGAGATAGCGTATGCTATGAGAATTTAAATTAATTTGTTTTTTAAAAAGCCCTTTGAAGGACGTCCCAAAAAGGGATGGCGTCTTTACAGCTGATGAAACACTGTTCTATAGTTTCTCGAACCTCGCAGAGGCTACAATTAATTGAAGACACAAAAATGCCTTTGCTGCTTAACAAGGCCTTTACGGGTAGCGTTTCTGTGTGCACTTTGAAGAAAAATGATTTGGACGTTGGCGAAATAGGTATTTCTTTTTCACACGGACAATCACGTCATGTCCAGGTAGTCCATTTTATAGAGAGCGGTACAATGGTGCAGGAAATAACATATCTTATATATCGTTATATAGATCTTTCCTTGAACTTGAAAACAAATAATCATTAAAGAATCTAACTGTCTGAACACGCACTGAATCGTACACTTCACGCATGAATCCTTGCAAATAGGGCGGTGAGACCCTTGGAAATACATTGAAAATAACTTTCTCTGCTTGGAAATGGAGTGAAAATAACTGCCAGGCTTTACAAACACACACATCCTGTATACAGCCGTCACAATACAACATGAAATATCATGGTAATACTACGTGGTACAAGCGTACATTGCCATCGGATGTCAGAACATGGGAATATCATAACGACATCATGGTTCAAAGCCGGCCACCCATTACAAAAAGGCACACACGTTATTGCGCGTATTCCCTTAAGACCATGTAGTGGGTGCATAGCAAGGTCGAAAACATTTCTCGCGCATAACGGCTGGTGGTTTAAAGCAAGCTACCCATTACATAGTATGCACTCAGTGACTGAACTACGCACTAGGGCGAAGATATCGCTATTGCGTTCAACTCTTAAAAGCGAAGCATAAGGGTCCCGCAATTTTGCTTGTGTCAATACCTTTTCCGCTACAGAAATGCTTGGCTTCAAATTTATTTGACTGCTAACCGCTCTTTGTAGATTCTAGTTCATGTTTTGTGGTATCACCAAGTTTTTGACATCGCCAATATTCCTCGGAGTGGTGTCGTCAAGATTCTGCATTCACATCTCGACATTTAGTAGTTCTTTCGTTTATGACGACGCCAAATGCACTATGTAATGTGCTTGAACGACAAAGTGCCACCCACATTGAAATGATTTTGGCGAATTCATGGTAGGTTGATTACACCCAGCGTTATAACGACATGTGCATGCACTCAATTATTATAGTGCATACAATCCTAGGAAGGCAAAATGATTTTATAGTTCGTGTAGGCAAAAGTACAGACATTCGATAATGTGCTAACACAGTGGAGTAAGTTGCCCCCTCTGCACGTACATGATGTTCGTACACATGCGAACACGGTGTGGCTAGCAGAAGACGCAAGGAGCACCACACTTCGGGGTTTCATCCACTCGCCGCTAGGTGTCACATTATCTGTAGGTATGAACTCAGAGAAAGAAACCTGCGGAGTCAGGCCACTCGAAGCTTGTGAATCGTAGAACTGTTAAGTACTTTTTCACTAATGCGCTAGCACAACCTTGCGTGCGTATGCTCAAGAAAAGACTAGCGCTTCAATATAGACGGCTTTCAGAGGCGGAATAACCGGAAAACCATGTACTCTCTGTGGCTGAAGGCTTGTTGCAAAAACATAATGAAAGGAGTTCGGCAGGATGAAAAGAATGATGTACGTTTCGATGCACGCAAGATAATAGCCGTTATTCCGCGCACTTCTCAGACGTCCCGTAACCTGACGAAGATTGGAAAACGTGCTCATGTCGTGTTTTCGGATCCCCTGAAAGTTTAAGTACTTCGTAAGAAAACAAAGAAGTGCTATAGCAAACAGGAAAATTTGTGCAGTATTGCACCCCCAATGTCGTGTTTTCTCTCGTGCCAAGTGCTTCGTATACCACGTGCGGTTGTCTTGCAGATGCGAATACATAGGGCAAACAGGCAGATGCATGGACACAAGGCGAAAAAAAGCACCACAATATTTTAATAAGGAGCAGTACCCAGGGCCAGATTAGACATGCCACGGTGGTCTAGTGGTTATGGTGCTTGTCTGTTGACCCGCAACTCGCGGGATCGAATCCTGGCCGCTGCGGCCGCATTTTAGATGGAGGCAAAAATTCTCAATGCTTGTGTACTTAGATTTAAGTGGGCGTTAAAGAACCGCAGGTAGTCAAAATTTCCAGAGCCCTCCAGCACGGCGTCTCTCATAACAATTTCGTGGCTTTTGGGACGTTGAAGCCCATCAATTCTTATTAACCAGGGCCAGCTCAGCTTACAAAGCGGTAACTGCGGTATAAATGTACGCGTCGGCGTATTAAGCCTCGCAAGCCTGCGTTCAAAAGGTATTGGCATTCTTTATCACCGCGAGGACCAGTGAGTCAGGGAGATAATTGAGCTG
>JALIZH010021098.1:0-72683 GCA_030522465.1 Rhipicephalus appendiculatus
CTATTGCCAACGCTTGCTTCCCGCAGATTTGCGCCATACATCCGGCTTTTCTCCACGGCTCTTACCGGTCAGTGATGACCAGGCATTACGAGGACCGTGAAGTTATCTCAGAGGATGTGTTCTTTGAATTGGAGAGCACCTTCCCCGATAAAGTAAGTCACAGTAAGGAAATGTCGTTCTAGCGATGCGTGCAATACGGCATCATCAGTAAGAATAAAATGAGTATACTACATAGGAAAAAAAAATGCACATCTTACTTGAGGGAGCAGATGTACAGGGGTACATCTATGGCAGCGCGGCCTCGTAAATTTTGAGCGCCCTTGTACATAAAGCATGGGACAGAAACGGGAGAGTTGCGTGAATGGAGCATGAATGAGGTGAGATAAGAATTTTAATAGCGTCTCAGCTACAAAGCTCTTCGTTATTAAGTTGCATGTTGCCGTTGCAGTAAAATATTCGTAAGGTTCTGTCGCTTTGCGAACTTGTTACATGTAATGAATACCCGATAGCTGGACACAAGATTTAAGGTATACAAAAAAACGAAACAAAAACAAACAAACGAAATGTTGTGCACAAGTGTTGTATGCTTTACAGGTCGCGCATGTCTTTGATAATGAACTTTCCCTTTTTTTTTCTCTCTCTCTCTCTTTGTTTCAGCTGTCTGTATTTTCCTATTCGCCTGGCATGGGATAGTGAATGTTTGCGGTGTTGAGGAAGATGCTTTACGGTTATTTTCTTTCGTGACTTGTTGTAATCATCACTGCTTCGGAGCCTTGTGTTATGGCGAGATGGCCTAGGATCTCCATTGCTGAATCACTACATGACATGGGGCCAAATAAACTAAATGCAAAGCGCGCTTTCATAGCATGCTTAATATTGGGCGGTCGAAGACAAATCACGCGCAACGTCCAAACGACCGTGATGTTCTTTCATTCGTTTCAAGAAATCAGCGGGTGCTTGTATTTTCAACTGAATTGTCTAAAATGAATATGTTAACGAAGCCTGCGATTCCCATTGTTAGAGTATAATTACTGTAAAATGGTTTCTGCAATTACTGTAAAACATGATTTATTTCGTATTTACGCCTTGCTTCACAAGCTATGCCCCAGTAATGCGCGCTTAAGTATGCAAGTACAGCGCTAATATCGTTGCGTTTATATTTTCTTTGTCTCTTACGCAGGTGTTCCTGATAATGAATCAGTTGAAACAAGCGGGGGTGTCTCCGAAGGCGTTCATGATCGAACGCTACGATTTCGAGCCGCAAAGCGAGATACACTACTACGAAGAGTCTTTGGCCGCCAACGTGAAGTGCAAGGCCACACCTTTCGCTTATACGGCAAAAACGAAGGCAGTGCTGGCAAAGTTTTAAGTACGAAGGCGCCATGCACAGTAGCACGCTGGCGACACTTCGGCTCAGCTCGCAGGCACTCTCGCACCCATATCGGAATGTTTCGTTAATATAGAACTTCGTCAGGCTGAATAAAATCGCAATTAATACGATCACCAACGTATTCATAATTATCGTCATAATTGACAAACAAAAAAGTCATAGCTCCGCCGCAAAGGCGAAATCTCTCTCATAGACTCTATTAAAACCTTCGATCACAAGTGTCATCACTGCATGATACATGCTGTCATTGTCAGACGCGTGATGACTGCATTCAGGCCACGCCCTGATTGCAGTGGAACCTTCTTGAGTGCTTGCGAATTGTCGGATCAGATTATACGCACGGCGCGTGTGAAGGAGTTGACCAATTCCAGCGATAACGCTGAAATCTACAATCAAGCCTGTATAAAAGCGGACATGTTACCCCGACGATCATAATACCGAAGACCGACGACTGAGTTCACTATTGTTGCTTCACTGTGAGTGTTACTTTGTTTTCGGGGCGCAGATACACCCACTATTATACCGGCTTCAGTTTTGTTTTCTGATTCATCTATATATTACAAAATATGAGAAGGTAGGCTACGTTAGAGCCGGGTATCCCAACATCATGGTAGTAATATTTAAGACACAAAAAGAAGAAAAATTAAAAAGAAAAACAGAAGCAAAAAAAAAAATCACGCCATATCCACGAAGTGAATGATGATGAGTGGGCGAAGCTCCGGAGGTAATCTGGTAAACCGTCAATCCCCGTAAATTTTGCCCACTCGATCATCATACAAAGACCTGACACACAAACGCGGGGGTGTGGTGTGATTATACATACAGTATATACACAATGTTTCATTATTTACATATTGATAAAGTATATACACAATGTTTTATTATTTACATATGGGGTAGATGATGATTTTGTTCAAGAGCTCTACGGACCACAAGGAGGGGGTTCCCCTGATTTTGTTTTCCTCATCAGCGTCATCGTCATGGTTGTCACGTGTAGTAGGTACATTGCACTATACTGGAACGCGCTTATTCTTCATGGTCATCAGGCGTCATCGTCATCTTTATCACGTGGAGTGGGTACATCCCACTATACGTGGCTACCTACTACTACTACAACTACTACTACTACTACTACTACATACTACAAAAGAGGGACAGACCCACACCCTAAGGAGCTTCGCCCCTAAAACAAACGGAAGCACCATGTACTACATATATACAATACAGGGCGTATAAGGCATGAACACAGTCTATGGGCATAGTCACCGTGACAACCAAGTGACAAATAAAAAATTCGCCTTTAAGAGTTGAACGCGATAGCGATATCCCGTCTCTACTGCGTACTTCAATCACTTAGTGCATACTATGTAATGGTTAGTATGCTTTAAACCAGGAGAAATTATGCGCGGCAAAATGTGGGAAATGTTTTCGAACTTGCTATGCACCCACTACGTGGTGTTAAGGGAATACGCGCAGTAAGGTGTGTGCCGTTTGTAATGGGTGGCTGGCTTTAAACTATGGAATCGTTATGATAGTCACATATTCTGACGCCCGATGGCAATGTACGCTTGTACCACGCAATATTCCTGGGAATATTACATGTTATATTGCGACGCCTATATAAAGGACGCTTGCGTTTGCGAAGCATGGAAGTTATTTTCACTGCATTTCCAAGCAGAGGAAGTTATTTTCACAGTATTTCCAAGCAGAGGCATGGCTGTGTGGTAGAACACCTGCTTGCCACGCAGACGACCCGGGTTCGATCCTCACTCGGACCCGAAAATTTTTATTTTATTTGCATCTTTCTCGATTTTTCGGTCACGGACAAGATGATGATTTTTCGCTCACAACCAACGACGCCGACGCCGACGCCGGAATTTCTGCGAAACGAGCTCTTTAACGCTTTCGCGTTAAAATGTAGGCAGGCATACGAACCAGGCCCATGAAGAATGGACTTATCCTGACAGAGGGGGGGGAACAGAGTAAAAAAAAAAAAAAAAGAAACCTTTCGAAATGATGCGAATATGCCGAAGCACACAATGCAAAAAATATGGGAAGAATTCCTCTACTACTATGTCGCTTCCCTTTCATTGGGCGTGTGCCATGTGCGGAGGGCGGCGGTGACGCCGGCTCTTGATTGGTGGGAACTCATTTTGAAAATTTTTTCAATGTGCACACAGCAAACAAACACGTTAGGGAGGAAGACCAACAAGCGCTGACTCAACTCAGTTTTAACGCGATGGCGTTAAAGCGCTCGTTTCGCAGAAATTCTGGTGTCGGCGTCGGTCCGGTGTCGTGGTCGGTGTCGTTGGTTGTGAGCGAAAAATCATCATCGATTCGAATGAGAATCGAACCCAGACCGTCTGTGTGGAAAGCAGGTGTTCTACCACAGAGCCATGCCATTGCTTTCAACACCTTCTGAAAAAAAAAAGCACTAAATGAATGTCATGCAGTGGAAGGAGTCTCCTTAACGTATGTAATTTGGCTTAAAGGGCAACTCCGGTGCATTTTCGACCATACTGAGATAACGCCGTTTTCATATAGTATTAACAGTCCTGCAACAACTAGGGTGGTTCATTTTGCCGACACTATCGTCAATAATTTTAAATAAGCAATGAACGATGAGCCAAAACAGAAACCGAAACAGGGAGCTGCCTCATGCTCAATGCTGGGTATGCGATGACGTCACGAAATCCGCTACACAGCTGTGCTAGCGTCAGCGTCGCCTCGACGAAAGAAGCGCGCGTCGCGCGCTGCGTCCGTCTAGCGGGCGAGAAAAGAGTAGACAGATGCGTCACGTACACAGGGTGGCCCGCATTTGAAGGCATGATTCCGGAATTGGCTACCAATTTTTAAAAATCGTTTTCCAAAAACTAAATATGACGTACGGCTGTATAATTTGGCACATATCACCAGGCCAGCGTAGAGAAGATATGTTGAAAGTTTTATTTAAATAGGTGAATATTGAAAAATCACCGGAGTTCCCCTGTGCTGATAAACTTTCCACCTATGACTGTGGTATGACTATATATGAATGAAAAGTAGAAATACAAGCTTGCATGAACTGAGAAACAAAATGAACGAGATTTAATTAGGGCTTATACCGAAAGCTGTTTTTTTAAACATAAGTAATGATAAGTCAGTTAAAAATCACGGTCTAATGCTATGTAAAGGAATAATATATAGTTACCCTTGTGGACTAGGTAATTCTGAATGATAACATATGTGGTAGGCAAGTTCCACTTTTCCAGGTGTGTTAAAAACCTTGAACTGAAATGTTACAGCGTATAAAATTGAATGGTTTAATTGAAAAAAATTCGACACTCTTATTCACCCATTTTCTATTAAATACGCATGAGCTTTTTATAATACCACCCGTCTCGTGACCTCACTGGCATAGTGGGTTCGTGCCACTGAAAAAAAAAGAAGAAAGAAAGAATGCATCGTAATTATTATGTGGACGATCACACATTTTCAACACCTACGTTATATAAATATATATTTCTCACGAAACCAAGGTTTATCATTAGTTGCACAAATAATTTTGGACTTATTACGTTCACCCACTCCACACTTGGTCAATTCTCCTGTTGTGGGTGTGAGCGATTCACGGAGGAAAACGACGACGCAGGGAAGCGATTGCGGTGCTGTCGAGTACTTAAATAAGTACATGACTGCTCCGTGATTTCGGCATATAGTTGTGTCAGGTTACTGCATATCTTGTGGAAATGCGTCGTGCCAAATCGCCGTGGACCGCAAGTTTGAATGCAGCGACGCATCGCGCCGAAATGCAGCTCCGAACTCGCCCTTCTCCTGGGGCAGAAGAAACGGCGACGACCGGCCACGTTTCGGCGCTTCCAAGGTGGGACGATATGACAACCACTGCGTTCAAACCACGTCACCGAATAACTGACCCCCGCAGCTATCGCAGATCAAGACGCAAGCATCAATCGCAGCGATCGGCCAAGTATCAATACACGTCTTCGGACGAAAGTGAGGGAGGAAAATCCGTGAAATATCTACTGCGAAACCACGAAAAGAAGAAACGTGCGCGGTCCAAGTCACACAAGGTGTTAGGCAGCACAGCCGCAGTCCCTCCTAAGTGTAGGAACGATGCTGTCCCCATGTGCTACGACCCTAGGCAAGCCTACGGCACTGAGTTCCTGCATCCGATACCCCAGCGCCCGCAAATAGAACGGACGGGTCGGCTACCAGTTGCTCCCGCAGATGGGCCAGACTATCAGCGGGACTTCCCTCCAACCATCACTCAACTTCCAAACAGTGTCGCGCAATATACTGGCGTTCCAGCAGGTGCCTACGCAGCGATGCCACGACCGTTTCCGGATAAGCCTATACCAATGTCCAGCGTGCTTCCTGCGCAATCAACAACAATGAAGTCTTGGACTGTGGGCTCCGAAAAAGCTCAACTTTCCCAGCGAGCCATGGCGCCGATGCCGATTGCGTTAAATACCGCTGGTCCCCTTCACGAGTTTCATAACAGGTGCGAGTCTTTACGTATCTGCAGCCTACCACCGGCTCACGCCAGCATTGCCATGCAAATGAGAACGGGAACAGTGGGTGCAGTTGGGCGCTCCGTGTCCTGGGCTAAGGACGTGAACTGGCGATCTGCGAACAGCGGGTGTGCGACGACCGGCAGCGCCACCGAAACCAGCAGCACTAATCTGCTTCCCATCGTATCGGGCAGCTGGAAGAAGGGGCCGTGTGTAGCCTGCCTCGTCCTGTGTCTTGCTGCCGCGGCCCTCATCTCGTTCTGGGCGTTCTACGCCACTGCTGATGTCATCATAGCCGGGCACGACATATCGGGAGACAGCGGCGACCCGATAACGGTTCCGCCGCAAGACGATAGCGCTATCTACGTTTCTGGCAGCCACGGAGCTTATCAGTACGGGCCTCATCAAGTGACACAAAAGCTAAGATTTGGAAGAGGCATTTCAGTTCCAGTGGCCCGAAGGCTTGCTTGGAAAAAATGCGTCTGAGAACGACAATGATAAAGGTGCTGTCTAGTGTACTACAGGATTTCAAAAATCTAAAACGATTAAAATTTATTCCACGAATCGCATTATATACCTGACCATGACTTTGCACTGTGCCATGTTATTCAAGCAGTTATTCAAGCGGTGCCATGACACAACCCCCCAACAGGCACTCTTTGTAGGTGCAGAGTTACCTTAAATGTGGAACCTTTACATAAAATTTATCACTTGCCATATTTTCATAAAAAATGTCATGCCATCTAGTATACTGGTTGTCCTGTATGCGCACTCGTTTACGAAGCAGAATTCAAGAACAGAACGCATACCAATTGTTTCCGTAGTTATACGTCATTTCGCCAACAACTCCACAATCTGCGGGTAACTGGAGGCAGGAAATCGTCGTAGAGGCAGGCACAGTTTGCAAAGTAATTATCCTGCAGAGCAAGAAACCAGTAAGGCATATATTACAATTTAAATTTCATTCAAGGGTCCAAACAAATTGCTTCAAACTTTGAAGGTGGATGACTATAGCGAAGCAGTTAGCGCATGGCACAGACCTGACAAAGAATTTCGAAAGTTATCGTCTCACAAATGCTGAAACTAAATCCCAAATGTCAGTCCAGAAAGTCCCTTTGGAATTTAGTGTAAGCTTGTTTAAAGTTTACCATTGAAGTTTGCTTGCGCCTTTTTTGCCGCGACATACGTCGTTTTTTCTGGCTTGTCTTATGTGCTTGAAGTGGTAACCAGTGGGGGTTTGCCCTCTTTTAGTAATAAGCATGCGTTTTTGCCCAAGAAAGACTTCTCCATTTTTAGTAAACCAATGCAGAATAGTGGGATTTGGTCGATTTCTGTGGCACATACTTGCGCTAAGGGTTCTTGCGCATACAGACAGCCTGTAAAGCTTCACTGCATTGATCGCAACATAGGCTTTGACGGTAATTAAACCATAAAAAAAAACACAGCATATCCACGGAGTGAATGATGATGAGTGGGCGAAGCTGCGGAGGCTCATCGGTAAACCGTGAATCTTCCGTGAATTCTGCCCGGTACATCATCACCAACGTGAGATCGGGCGCGCTTATACTAAAGGGTCGATGAGAGTTATGGTGACTGAAGCAATCATGGTTACACCGTGAAATCTTCAGTGGTTTCGCCCAGCAGTAATCAAAGCGATAGTGTGTGTGAAATTTTATTAAAACTTGAACGACCGGTCGTCGTCCATGGTCCGCCAAGCAGCACGATCCGGCAAGCGCACTCGTACTGCTCGTACGGCGGTCCGCGCAATCGGAGAGCAGCTGCACCGCCAACGCCATCTAGCGTACCTTCACCCAACCACCATATTGTACGCATGTCTATAGGACAGCGCCCTCTCGGGAACGAGACGAGAACTGGAGATGACGACGCCATACCCACGGAGTGAATGATGATGAGTGGGCGAAGCTTCGGAGGTGCGTCGGTAAACCGGTAATCTTCCGCGAATTCTGCGCAGTAAATCATCAACGACGTGAGATCGGGCGCATTTATACTAAAGGGTCGATGAGAGTCATGGCGACTCGCAGCTCACTTTAATTTTACATGTACGTTGTGAATTTTTTTATTGTTTAATCACGCACAGGAGACATCTCACACAGGCACTACCTTGGAGGTCGAAATCCAGTACCTACTGGCTACTCAGAGCAGGGTTGCCAGGTTGGGCTATAAATAGCCAAATTGGGCTATCTTTTTCTGGAGTTGGCGGGGTTTTTTGGTCGTTGGCTATTTGGCTACTTTTGGGCTATTACCTGCCTTCGCTTCAAACGCTCATTTTCCAGTGCCTTTTTCTCCTCTTTATTGGTTGTTGTGTCTCAATGTCGATGTGAATCAAGTGTTTACGTGTATACTTTCCCTGTCCTTTTGCATTCTTCAGGTATCAGCAGCTTTCATCAGACAGTTGCGGCTGTCAGTAATAATGAATTCCTTTCCTTTCAAAGAGAAGCTTCCTTTGCCAGTTTCGCGTGCCTGAGTCGTTCATTCTCATGGCGGATAAAATAAATTTGTGGATTTCAATCAAAGTGTAAATTAAAGCAAACGCGAAGTGGATGACTTATAGGATTTTTAAGCGCTATGCCTGCAATCACCAAACTCTACGGATCATCGTTGGTTTTAAAGGATACAATTTGCCACTTTGCATTTGTTTCACTTGAAATGAGTTCCGACATAAGCGTTGGATGTGTTGCGCATCGTTCAGCTTTAGTTATTCGCTTTAAGTAATAAACAAGCCATTCCCCTCCTCCATGAGGATCCCCTTTCCTTTGGCTACAATCCTGAGATTGTGGCCTCACTTCAAAGAACACAGATTAACTCGCTAGACAATTCATAAAGTTGATTATCTACCTACAAAACGCAACAATAAAATACAAAGGACAGCAAGCAAGGCGGCAATTCACTTCCGTTTCTGCTCTCTGCAGCAGATATGCGCTCTTGCATTGAGGAGCAGCAGACTCGAAGACATGCATGTCATATGGGTAACTTTCTACAGAAGGTGTTGCTTGTTTTAATCTGGCTTTTATTTATTAATCTTGATTCATTTCTTTGTTTTGTTCATTTATAAACTCTATCTGCATTGAAATAATAAACAGAAACCTTTTTCTATGATGAATTTTCTTTTTTGGCTATTTTGGGCTAATTTTATAAATTACATTTGGCTACTTTTGGGCTATTATAGCGGTTGAATTTGGCGGGTTGCTCTCTGAGTACCTGGCAACCCTGACTCAGAGTGCATGGACAACCGAGGACCGCCGAGGTAATGCCATAAGGAGCTTCGCCCCTAAATATATTCATCATATACAAGTACTAAACGAGAGGTGGCTACATACAACGGGGACGCACGACCCACGGCTTAAGGAGCTTCGCCCCTAAATATATTCATCATATACTAGTACTAAACGAGAGGTGGCTACATACAACGGGGACGCACGACCCACGGCTTAAGGAGCTTCGCCCCTAAATATATTCATCATATACAAGTACTAAACGAGAGGTGGCTACATACAACGGGGACGCACGACCCACGGCTTAAGGAGCTTCGCCCCTAAATATATTCATCATATACTAGTACTAAACGAGAGGTGGCTACATACAACGGGGACGCACGACCCACGGCTTAAGGAGCTTCGCCCCTAAAAATTCGGCACATCCCCACGTACCATGGGAATCGATGTTATGCGAAGCAATTCGGAGAGAAGGTGTCTGTGGTGTAATTTTTTAATCGAGCGAAGCGCTACAAAATGACGCTAAAGATATGTACAAATATTGTACGCACAGTTCAGCAGTCGCAATACATCTTACATAACCAGTTGTTTACAGTTGCGTAACGATGCCAACAGTAACCTGGGTATTACCAACGCCAGAAGCGGTAAGCTGACCGTAGCGCTTGTGCTTGCGAGGATGGTAGCCCTGGATATTGCTACGTAAACCAACTTCAGTGGATGGCGCTTAACTACAGTTGACGTTAACCTGACGTGACGTTTGTATTTTCAGTACATATGTAATGTTTATCAAATGAGATAGTTGAGTTTTCATCAACATTACGCCTGCATAGGGTCTTTTTCCGAAGCAGTTCCGAGACCTGGTGTGGCTCTGTGGTAGATTACCTGACTGCTACGCAGAATGTTTGGGTTCCATTCCTGCTGAGACTCTGATATTTAATCTTTGCGATCATCGTTTCAACGCTGCCGATTTCAGTTTTTCTTAACGCTCTCGCATTTAAATTACCAATGTCTGTTCTCGCCGTTCCTGGGTGGATATAAACTATCAATCACCTGTGGCTCATAGCCGCCTACCCCGGCCCTTGGAATACGGGTATGTGCCACACATGTCTGGTGGAAAGGGTTTGACGACGTACGCGACTGGATTTTCAAGTTATTCATGTCATGACCAGCCATACATATTCGTCAAACCTTCTTAGCCTCCCATACTAATTTTGGTCTACCCCAAGTTAAAGAGGCGATCACGACAGCACCCAGACGTAGGAGGCTAGATAGATAGATAGATGGATACGTAGAGAGAAACGCTAAAAGCGCTTGCAGAACGCAAAAAAAAAATTGCTTCGCATTTAATATTCATTGTAGAAGGGCGTGTCGTCTTGGAATGTGGCAACAACTTGACCACAGCCGCAAGCTTTCTATGCGAACGAGTGTGTTCGTTGAAAAAGTCGCGGAAATGCAGTTCTGCTGCGTTTCTCAACGTAAGTTTTGGAGTCAGTGAGAACAGCTTGGCCTTGTTGACTCATACCGAAAGTGGAACAGGGCACACGTAGACAGGGACGGATATATATATATATATATATATATATATATATATATATATATATATATATATATATATATATATATATATATATATATATATATATATATATGGCCGACGGAGTGAGGAAGGCTTGGCCACTCCACTCGCGAACGAGTTTGTACGCCACTGGCTGCAGGTCATCGATGCTTGCAGAAGAAACACCCGCTCCCGTCTCCGGCAAGGCTGCCGAGGCATGCAGACAAGTCGCAAAACCGGCGTGCTTGAAACCATTCTGCATGACGCCGGCTGAACAGTCCACGCCCGTCCGTCTCGGTGGAACAGTGGCTACAGCGCTCGGCTGCTGACCCGAAGGTCACGGGTTCGATCCCGGCTGCGGCGGTCGCATTTCCATGGAGGCGAAATGGTAGAGGCCCGTGTACTGTGCGATGTCGGTGCACGTTAAAGAACACCATATGGTCAAAATTTCCGGAGTCCTCCACTACGGCGTCTCACATAGTCATGTAGTGGTTTTGGAACGTAAAACCCGAGATATTATTATTAGTCCACGCCGCAGCAAGCCTTTACAGGGTCATAAAAAGGTCTATAATCCCATGCTTGTTGTCGAAAACGTATGTGCCTGGCTTGTCAAATGAGAGGTGCTGCAACTTTTTCCAGCTTATGGGTTTACAACTAGCTCGCAGGTTGAAAAAGATTAAGGCAGATTCGCACTAAAGGTGCCAAGCCTGGAGGAAGTGCGGAGCTGGGCAGCCGTCATTGTTTCTCTTCGATTTTCTTTTTCTTTCCTTTTCTCCTTTTTTTTTTAGATCCAAAGCATCTCATGCTCGGGGCTGTGTCCGTCCTTCCCGCGTCCGGCGTCCCGCGTCCGGTCACTTTCATGAAATAGGGAAGCAGCCACTATGCGAACCAGAACACTGTAGTACAATAAGGCCGTCAACCACCACTACAGTCACAAGAGTCATGGCCGAGAGCACAGAGTGGCCTCTTAGCAATGGCTAGGCAGGTGGTGGGTGCAAGCAAAGAATAACACGCACCACCGGTGGTGTCTGTCGCCCACGTTGACTCCATTCCTTGATCTTGCTTGAATGTGCTTGCGGACCTTTGTCCGTCTCTCCTTCCCGCGTTCCGCGTCCCACACCCCCCTCTCTCTCCTCTCCTACGCTCCCCCCCCGTTCTCTCCTCTAGGAATCCTCTAGTGTACGGAGCGGCGCCCGCGTCCCACACCCCCCAAAGCATATGCGCGTCCCCTCCCCCCTTTCTCTCCTCTGCTACGCTCCCTTTTTCTCTCCTCTAGCAATCCTCTACTCTACGGAGCGGCGCCCACGTCCCCTTAACTCCATTACTTGATCTTGCTTGCATGTGCTTGCGGGGGGCTTTGTCCGTCCCTCCTTCCCGCGTCCCACACCCCCCTCTCTCTGTTCTCCTACCCTCCCCCCATTTTCTCCTCTAGCAATCCTCTACTCTACTGAGCGGCGCCCGCGTCCCGTTGACTTCATTCCTTAATCTTGCTTGCATGTGCTTGCGGGGGGCTTTGTCCGTCCCTCCTTCCCACGTCCCACACCCCCGCAGCGCATGCGCGTCCCCTCCCCCCTCTCTCTCCTCTCCTACGCCCCCCCCCCCCGTTCTCTCCTCTAGGAATCCTCTACTCTACGGAGCGGCGCGCATGACAGGTGTTGCGACAGCTGCATACTCCGCTGGGGGGGGGGGGGGGCACGGTAGTTCCGCGGTATGAAAATGACAGAGCGCGCGCGCCTCATTCTCTCTCGTGTGCAGCACCGCGATGAGCGCCCTAACATGAACCCGCTTGACTGTTTCTTAAGCTTTACAAGGCTAGTGTAAACTTCTTCCCCCCGATGCTTTCTTTTTTGCTCGTTATTACGGCCAAGTGGCTTGTAATAGACGTCAGACTCTGCCCAGGCGGCGCTGCGAAAAACGCCGCCACCAGCGCTCTCATCGCCACCCTGGCCATAACTGGGTAGTGCAAAGAGAGCCGTCCGCAAGCGAATGTGCGTAGGCCACTATAGAACCCCCCCTCTTTCGCTCGTGTTGAGGGCTGTTTCCTAAAAATCAAGGACCTGGAAAGCTTATTCCGTCCATCCACCCTCGCTTCAGAGAAGTAGAAAGCTTATAAAAGCGAACTGCGTGTACAATGCAAAAGATGTTTCAGCTATTTCGGCGTGCTGCAACTCGCAAGCGCAAGCGAGCATCGCATGACATCGAGTTCGAGGCACTCCGACGTGCGTACTGTAGCGCCTAAATGGGTTAAATTTGGGCTTATACATGATGTCCAATCGATGAAGTACGCATACGAGCAATGTTTCTTTCGATCAGTGGCACAGAGCTCGCTTTATCAGGCATGAATGGTCCCGTCGATTTTCTCCTTTGCAGTTGCATTCTCCATCCATCTCTCGCTTCCTGTGCGTTGAACTGTTTTATTACGAATCCTCGAATGTACTGTTGACGGTTGTCTTCCGTTTGTATATACTGCAAATGCGGATACGTGCGTGTCCACTTTCTCCGTGTACAACGAAAGGCAAAACCGTGGCCTCCGAGATAGCTCCGGCAATCGCGGAGACCACGGGCAAGGAAACCCTGACGGTGGTCACGACCAACATTTTGCGATTTACTTGTATGATGCACGTGTTAGCATTTGCTAGTTAAAACCGGAACTGTGAGCCTGCAATGCGTATGTGCGCGATGCTGTGTTGTGACGACGAGTACAGATGATGGGTGGTCGCGGAGTGCGCGAAGTTTATCGCGCGCTTCACCAGTCTGCATTTAACTGCTACACGGCGCGCACCGCGGTCTGAGGCTCTGCTGAGCTTGATAGTCAAGGTTACCACGGTTCTACGTCAAGGCTACTGAAAACAATAACAGGAGACCCACATTATCACACTTTCTCATGCGACCGGTTGTGGAGAACGCGAGTAATTCGCTTACCCAATACGTTCGCAATGACCCCGTATCCAGCGCTCTCACCGCTCTGCTTCGTGCAACAGCTGCGGAAATCGGTAAAACTGAAGTCGTTTACGCCCGTGGCAATTCACCACGCAACAGTAGCGTCAACTGAAGCCTTTCTTCGTAGCGCGCGGAGCTGTTGCGTCTGCTCTTGTTTTCGCCGTCGTTCTGGAAAGCACTTCGTGGCGGTTCGGTTGCGCGTCCGACTAGCGGAGAGATATTCGTAGCTCTTTTTCTGAGTGTTCAATGCGCCAACACACCTAATATTTAGCTCAATCGTTGTTTCGCACTCGCTGGTTGCACCTGGTTGCACAGCAAACTGTGCAAGGGAGTCGGAGCTTGCACTACCCAAAACTGCTCTGACAGGTGGCGCTACGTGTCTGCGAAACTCCAGAGTCTGACGTCTATGGTTTGGCCTTTAAACCTGAGCATTTCACATGGTGTGACCCGTTGTGCGATTCTGTGCTTCTGCTACGCAATATTACATTTGGTAACGAAGCTTTTCATCCTGCATGGCACCTGTGTAGAAAGCTTTTATTTATTTATTTGTTTTTTGTCGAAGCAGTTTTAAACACTGGTGTGGCTCTTTTCCGAAGCCATTTCAAAAGCTGGTTAAACTTCACTTGAAAATATTTATTTGCATAAGGTTTCATCCTTAATGCTTTTGTAGGTTATAGGTTATATAGTGTTCAGTATTGGTTCGTTTAGTTCATTGGGCAATCATTGCCTCCTAAAAATATTACTGTGTGGCCAATCCCCCCTCGTGGGTATGAGCCACTTTTTCTAAGCTACGGCAACAGCATTTAGGAAGAAGAACTCCGCGTGCTGCGGCCACAAGATTCTAAGGAACCAACCAACAGTTCAAACCATCGCGATTCTCGCACGCAAAACCAGAGAGCAGCTTCAGCTATCGGCAGCTGTGTTACTTTTGGCAACCGTTCACCCACAGTGTCCGTCACACAGTCAGAAGGCATGCTAGTCTTGCGCGGCGCCGTGATTCGGCACCCGCGCGGCAGCACATCCGTGCCAGCCATGTCGCCACACTACTGGATGCCACCGACCTCGTTGTCCTGCAGTGGTGCCACGGAGATGCAGGCCCTCCTGGCACCCTTCTCAGCAACCGCGCTGATGGCCCAACGCGCACCACAGGAGCCACCACGGGGACCTGCTGGCGTACCCTGCGGCGTCCCTACCGCTGAGGGAGCGCACGATGGAGCCGCTGACGTCAACGTCGCTTCGTCCGTGAAGCCCTCGGGTGACCGCTTGCCTAGACATTCACAGGAAAAGGAGTCTCGGGGCCGCACCCTGGCCTTGTTGATCACAGCTCTGGTTGCCTTCGTGGGGCTGTTGCTGATCGCGCTCACTTTCAGCCACGCATTGCAGCCCAGCGACTTGACAGCCGACGAGCCGAGGGCCACGAACGGTGCGTGGCATCCACTGGTCCTGAAGCCAGCCTTGGGACCCGGCTACGACGATAGTGGTAATATCGATCTGCACTACGCTCTCACCACAGTGCCTGCGGTAGCAATCCCCAGTGCCTCTGCACACATAGCCAACCATTCGCGCAGCAGAACAACCGCCAACCTCAAGCACCGCTCCGTGCAGCACCGTCTGCGCAGATCTACGATGAGACCGAGGAACGGCCATCGAAATCGCCCGGAGCCGCATTCCTCCACCACAGCCGAAAGCGCCGCTGAAAACTCGCAGGATTCGGAAGCGTCTGGTGATGCAGCGCTCGTTTCGCCCGTCTCGGTCTACCCTAAAAGTGTGAAAGGGAAACATTTGCAAAGCAGCTCTCGGAGAGGTACAAATGGTAATGCTTCCCGAATGTTTTTGAACGAACAATTTACAGAAATTGTCGGCGAACCAAGAAACGCAGATCTCGCCTCGTACACTGCGACGGAATCTTCTACTGGGGTCGAGATAAACGAGTGGTTGGACTAAAATGGAGAATTTCATGGCGTCTACTATTGTAATAAATTGAATCGAATGTAAAACATGTTTATTAATTATGAGGGACTGCAGCTTTATGAATAAAGCACAGCAAGGGTAGAAACCCGCAGTACTAAGTGCATAAAAAATTGTAACAGCCAACTTCAGCAAAGAAATATTTGGTTTCATGCGACAAGCCTAGCAGGGACCGCGAATGATTTCGTCCTGTTGAGCTTTTGCACTAACACACTGGCCTTCATGTATGTGCGCCTTGCTTCGACCTCTCGAATTCGGGCATCGATAGTCGTTACATGTTATACAAACAACTTAAAAGTTGTAATAATTACACCCGGAGTAGCGCGCTGTTATTTCGCCTCGGAGTCTTTGTGGTTGACCCTGTCAGTGGCAAAAAAATTGGGGGGATCCTTAATCTTCGCCTTTAAGAGTTCAACGCGATAGCGATATCCTGTCCCGAGTGCCTACTTCAGCCACTTAGTACGTACTTGCTATGCACCCACTACGTGGTGTTAAGGGAATACGCGCAGTAAGGTGTGTGCCGTTTCTGATGGGTGGCCGGCTTAAACTACGAATTCGTTATGATAGTCACATATTCTGACGCCCGATGGCAATGTACGCTTGTACCACGCAATATTCCGGGGATATTACATGTTACATTGCGACGCCTATATAAAGGACGCTTGCGTTTGCGAAGCATGAAAGTTATTTTCACTTCATTTCCAAGCAGAGGAAGTTATTTTCACTGTATTTCCAAGCAGAGGCGTGGCTGTGTGGTAGAACACCTGCTTGCCACGCAGACGGCCCGGGTTCGATCCTCACTCGGACCCGGAAATTTTCATTATTTATTTTATTTGCATCTTTCTCGATTTTTCGGTCACGGACAAGATGATGATTTTTCGCTCACAACCAACGACACCGACACCGACGCTGACGCCGGAATTTCTGCGAAACGAGCTCTTTAACGCTATCGCGTTAATACCATCACACTGAAAGGGCCAATCACATCAACCAGACCAAAAAAAATCACGCCATATCCACGAAGTGAATGATGATGAGTGGGCGAAGCTCGATCGTTTTCATCCATGGCAGAAAGAGAATGTGTGGTCTGGAACGCGCTTATACTTCATGGTCATCAGCGTCATCGTCATCGTTATCACGTGTAGTGGGTACATTCCACTATACTGGAACGCGCTTATACTTCATCGTAATCACGTGTAGTGGGTACATTTCCACTATACTGCGTCATCGCCATCTTTATCACGTGAAGTGGGTACATTCCACTATACGTGGCTATCTACCTACCTACCTTCTACTACTACGACAGCTACAGAGGAGGGACAGACCCACACCCTTAGGAGCTTCGCCCCTAAAAAACCGCCAGGCCTGCGCGGAAAGCGCAGCACAGTCACAGCGAAACCTGGAAGAGCGGCCTTTGTAGAGTCTTTTCTTAAACGCTCTTGGGGCAATGACTACAAGCCAACTTGCGCGGTACCCACTACGCCATAAATCATCATAACTTTTGTGTAGTGGGGAAGCGTCCACTGTGCCATTATTCGTCATTCTTCGGAAAAGCGTAGTACCCGTTACACACTTAATTTGTAACGCATTATGTGCACTTTGTTGATGCTGTGGCTGACGACGATGAAGAATTATGCCTGAGGCCTTTTGTAATGGGTTAGAGCATTGAACGACCCACTCGTTACGCAATTCACATTGTGTGACGCCTGGTAGTTACTTCACTGTTCTAAAACGCTTGACAATACATGTTAACGCGATTCCTTACCTGACATCAAGCCTGCATAGGGTCAGTTTGCAACGCAGTTTCGAGCACCGGCGTAGCTCAGTGGTAGAGTACTGGGCTGCCATGCAGAGGGCCCGGGTTTGATTCCCATTCTGTCCTAGGTGTTTTTTTATTCATTTAGTTTTTTTTCTTATTTCGAGCGATAGTGGTTACAGACACGGGCGGCGGCAGCGGCGGACAACTACGTCACAAAAATGGCCCTTGTTGTGATCTCATAACAGCGTTTCGCTGAAAAGAAAGTCCGCAAAGGCGAAACACCCGGGTTCGCAAGTACTCCTTAATTAAACCTTTTTTTTCTTGGGACAGTGCAGAAAACGGGAGACGCCTACTACCATTGTCTGACCTGCGTTGTTAGCATATGATTCATAATTTACGCGTCTGATTCTCGGTTAACGGCTAAAATTTCTGGTGTGCGTTTTCGATAAGTTTTTTAATGAGTGCAACCTGTATAACGAGCCTCCGCTGCTCCTTCGAAGCGAACGATGGAAAGACACGAAATAGTCGCGTTCGTTAGAGTGGCAATCTGGAAAAGCATTGATTGAAATTCTCTGAGAACACAACGAAAAGTTTTTTTTTTGTTTTTTTTAATGGGCCATTTGGCTTGAAGAAAAAAAATTATGGAGCTTGCAGTAAGTCATTCAAGACTTGAAACAACGGAGCTAGTCGACTGAAGTCTCATCTGGGTGCTTCTACATTGTTGCTAGGCTTTAGCTAGGTGATGCTAAGCTGTTTTGAGGTCGCTTTTAGGTTGTTGCTAAGCTTCAGCTTGGTGATACCAGGCTCATGATAAACAGAGGGGCGCGATAAAACGGCACACAAAGAAAAACCGGGCAGATCCCACGCAATGTGGGAATCGATGTATAATGCGAAGCAGCCAGCAAGGAGCAAATAATGCTGTACATAATATGCATGTCATGATTTACATGTTAGGACATGTAAATTATGTTCGTCATACAGTCACGTCGCGCAATACAAATTTTGGTGTATATCAAGCTAGCGAACTGGACGCAAGCGCACCATGAGCATGGCCGTGGCATGTAAATCGCATTGTAGATGACATGCATGCCATGATATTCATGTTTCCACCTGCCACTTATGTTCGATATACAGTCACATCCTGCAAAACAAACTTTGGTGTATATCAAGCTAGCGAAACGGTCGTGAGCGCGCCATGATCGCGGCATGCAAGTCATGTCGCACTGACATGTCATGATTTCCCTATTACCACTTATCATTTATGTTCTTCATACCGTCACGTCACGCAATACCAAATTTGGTGTATAACAAGCTAGCGAAACGGCCAGAAGAGTGCCCTGAGCGTGGAATGCAAGTCATGTTGCACATGACATGTCATGATTTCCATCATTAATTACCACTTGTCATTTATGCTCGTCATACAATCACGTCGCTCAAAAGGACACTTTGTACATTCCAAAGTGTGTTCGGCGAAAGCTTGTGGCCATTCGACTGACTATAACATGTCTTTTTTTTTCTTTTTTTTACACTCTCATTGGCATAGCACTCAAGCGGAATGTGTGCGTGTTTTTTTTTTAAATTTTTTACTTCGAATCGCAGCGAGACGCAAGAGCAATCTGCCTCCGTTTCACATGCGTTCGTATTCTCGCGCTTTGAGCATCGTGCAGACGCCATCCGCGTTCCAGCGTTTAAATTGACGGACACTTTGTAAATTCTAAATTGCGTTCCTCGAACGCCTGTGCCCACTGATACGGGGTCGGTCAGAATGGAACGCGTAGCGCGCGTCTCCCTCCTTACATGACTAGACACGTTTGCCACAGCGACGCTACGCAAGCAAAGCGCGAGCGCTGTGCAGTCCAACGCGACAGGCGTCCGTTTGCGCGCCCCGGCGCCCACCTGACACCGTGCCAGGGCACGGCCGGAGGGACGGCCGGACGGGCGGACGGACGTGAGCATGAGACATTAAAGGCTATGGCCTTAAAAATTTGGTGTATATCAAGCTAGCGAAACGGCCACGAGAGTGTCATGAGCGTGGCATGCAAGTCATGATGCACATGACATGCCATGATTTCCATATCACCACTTGTCATTTATGCTCGTCATACAGTCACGTCACGTAATACCAAATTTGGTGTATATCGAGCTAGCGAAACGGCCGTCAGCGCGCCATGAGCGTGGCATGTAAATCTTGTTGTACATCATATGCAGGTCATAATTTTCATATTACCACCTGTCATTTATGTTGGTCATGCAGAAATGTCTCATCGTACCAATTTTTGGATACATCAAGTTAAGAAAACGGCCTCAGGAGAGCTATGGACATGGCGTGTAAATCATACTTTTCATGACAAGTTGATCATGATTTTCATGATGTGACCAGTCATTCATGTTTGGCATACAGTCATGTTACACCATACCAATTTTGGTATAAATCACATTAATGATACGGCCAGGAGAGCATGTAATCGTAGGCGGCTAGATAGATAGATAGATAGATAGATAGATAGATAGATAGATAGATAGATAGATAGATAGATAGATAGATAGATAGATAGATAGATAGATAGATACGCTCAAAGTCGTCGAAGTTCGCTGAGATGCTTCGCATTTAAAAAAAAAGCCGGCAGATCCCACGCACTGTGGGAATCGATGTAATGCGAAGCAGCCAGGAAGGAGCAAATCATGCTTTACATAATTTGCATGTCATGTTTTACATGTTACGACCTGTCATTTGTGTTCGTCATACAGTCACGTCGCGATATACCAATTTTGGTGTACGTCAAGCTAGCGAACTGGACGCAAGCGCACCATGAGCGTGGCATGTAAATGGCATTGTAGATGACATGCATGCCAAGATTTTCATGTTACCACCTGCCACTTATGTTCGTTATACAGTCATGTCACTCAATACCAAATTTGCTGTATATCAAGCTAACGAAACGGCCGCGAGCACGCCATGAGCGTGGCATGCAAGTCATGTCGCACATGACAAGTCATGATTTCCATATTACGACTTGTCATTTATGTTCGTCATAGAGTCATGTCACCCAATACCAAATTTGGTGTATATCAAGCTAACGAAACGGCCGCGAGCACGTTATGAGCGTGGAATGCAAGTCATGCCGCTCATGACATGTCATGATTTTCCATATTACGGCTTGTCATTTATGTTCGTCATACAGTCACGTCGCGATATACCAAATATGGTGTATATCAAGCTAATGAAACGGCCGCGAGCACGCCATGAGCGTGGCCTGCAAGTCATGTCGCACATGACAAGTCATGATTTCCATACTACCACTTGTCATTTATGTTCGTCATAGAGTCATGTCACTCAATACTAAATTTGGTGTATATCCAAGCTAACAAAACGGCCGCGAGCGCGCCATGAGCGTGGAATGCAAGTCATGTCGCTCATGACATGTCATGATTTCCATATTACCATTTGTCATTTATGTTCGTCATAAAGTTATGCCACTCAATATCAAATTTGGTGCATCTCAAGCTAACGAAACGGCCGTGAGCACGCCATGAGCGTGGCATGCAAGTCATGTCGCACATGACAAGTCATGATTTCCATATTACCACTTGTCATTTACGTTCGTCATACAGTCATATGGCACTCAATACCAAATTTGGTGTATATCAAGCTAACGAAACGGCCGCGAGCGCGCTATGAGCGTGGAATGCAAGTCATGTCGCACATGACAAGTCATGATTTCCATATTACCACTTGTCATTTATGTTCGTCATAGAGGCATGTCACTAATACCAAATTTGGTGTATGTCAAACTAACGAAACGGCCGCGAGCGCGCCATGAGCGTGGAATGCAAGTCATGTCGCTCATGACATGTCATGATTTCCATATTACCATTTGTCATTTATGTTCGTCATAAAGTCATGCCACTCAATACCAAATTTGGTGTATCTCAAGCTAACGAAACGGCCGCGAGCACGCCATGAGCGTGGCCTGCAAGTCATGTCGCTTATGAAGTCATAATTTTCATATTGCCACTTGTCATTTATGTTCGTCATACAGTCATGTCACTTAATCCCAAATTTGGTGTATGTCAAGCTAACGAAACGGCCGCGAGCGCGCCATGAGCGTGGCATGTAAATCATACTTTTCATGACAAGTTAGTCATGTTTTTTCATGATATGACCAGCCATTTATGTTCTTCATACAGTCATGTTATTCCATACCAAATTTGGTATAAATTCCATTAACGATACGGCCAGGAGAGCACAAAGTCGTAGGCGGCTAGATAGCTAGATAGATAGATACGCTCAAAGTCGCCGAAGTTCCCTAAGAAATGCTTCGCATTTAAAAGGACACGGGACGACGCGCTACTAGCAATTGAAATGTTTTTATTCAGGAAGGACATATTTATACAACCGTGCAATCATATCGAACACCAACTCGCCCAACTCTTTTTACTTTACTGATACCAGGTTGTTTCTCAGCGCAGAGAGCTTCGACTTAAAGCATAATCAGTCAAAACACGGATGCTGAAGCTCCAGAAACAATAACTCATGCTGAAACCAAGCGTTCGCACCTCCCATAGATCTACGGGCACGTCGTCGTTCGCGTAGGGCTTCCGTCGCTTCCGATTCTTCTCGCAGCTGCCGTTGCCTTTCCCGTTACCTAGTATTCTCTCGTTCCACGTACCTCTGAAGCACACCGTACAGATGCTTCCGTGAAGCTGAAACGTGCGGACGTAGTGTTAATCACTGGGTTAATCTAGACGGCTTAATAAAGTGTTAGGGGAGAAGCTCCTTAGGACCTAGCCTAGTCTTCCGTTGTGGTCACGGTATAGAACCGTTGGTGTAGTCGAAACATATGTGAAACACAAAAAACGGTTTTACAATAGACTTCGACGTACACATAGGCTAATTATAATGTAAGCGATCGCTGTTTCCGGCGAAAATAACCTATCGAGAAGGGTATTGATGAGTTGATATCTATTAAATGTGCCTAGATGTGGAAGCTTCTCAAGGGAACCTGTAACACAAAGGCACATGTCGAGCACTATATGTCCCAACAAACTACCCATATTAAAATGGTTCTTGCCACCGGTAAGATGGCGGGTTCTTGTATTCACTTTCGAGGCATATCCTCCACTCCAGCAATTTTCTAAATCCTCCTTGAATTGCCTAAGACGACTGCAAGGTGAAACAAATTTACGTTTCTATATACATTTTACGTGACTCAATTTACATTATATGGGGCAACGCTCGGGTAACGTACGGTTACTCACGGATACGACACCCAGAGCTTCGCCCACTCGTCATGATTCACTTCGTGGAGATGCGTGGATTTTTTTTAACACGAAAGTGTTTTATGCCGGGGTCCACCAAGATTTGAATGACGTATTTCCGTCACGGAAATGACGTCGAAAAAATACAGATGATCAGAAGACGAAGAAAAAAAGTTCCGTCAACGGGAGTCGAACCTACGACGTCTAGGTCCGCGACAAGAGATGCCGAGCATGCTATCCACTGCGCCACGGTGGCATACTCTGTAGGTTTTAAAAACAAACCTTTTATATCTACCACTGACCTCTCTCAGTGCTCTTGCTAAAGTAAAGTAATACATTATAACCGTGCAATGTGCGATTAGTTCCTTCAAAGCGTTGTTTCTACGCGTCCGTCCCATTCGGCGCGTTTCGAATAGGAAAAGTGCAATTTTGTTGACGCATTAACACACTGCCAGGTGGCGGCCTTACCCCTAGCATCGTCCTCGCTCATAGCATCCTTCAAATTACTGCGACGCGCGAGTGCTCTGCGTGGCAGTGAGTCCGCGTTCCTAGCTCGCCCTTCGAAAAATCGCAGCCGGACAACGGGGAAGACACAACGCGCGTTGCGTTTCCCTCTGGTCGGGCAGCGTTCAATAACTCTATACTCGCGGACAACTTTTCTTGGGAATGCAGCGAAGCCTACAGAGCCAAATCGCGTGTATCCTACCACTAATGAATGTAGTCCTACAATCGTGTCCCCATTTTCTACGTGAGATATGAAAAACACTGCCTTTATTTTTTGCATGTAACTCTTTGACACAGGACGCAGCTCAGACCAGTAATATATTCGTATTTGTTTTAATTTATTCGTTGTCACTTCGCGTTTTTGAACGCGTGAGAAAGCCGCGCCTTTTACGTGTACTTCGAACGCCAAGCGGCGTATGAGTCGATACGAAACGCTGATCGCGCACAGCCATCACTTTCCAGAGCGGTATACGGAACGCATGACATTCCGGACTACTACTCGTAGTAGTACATGTGCAGAAGATCCGCCTCTGTAGCTTTCCCTTCATTGCCAAGAAAAGTTGTCCGCGACTATAACAGCCCAAGTTCGGCGTCCAATCAGTGACGCTCTTCTGGATGTCACACCGCTTTCACTGATTCCGCTCTCACCGTACAGCTACCAGAAGCATCTATGACCGCAATGGTTTGATTAATCATTGATCATGGACGTTAGTCGTCGGGATACAGATGCACCACCAAGCGTCAGCGTGGATGCATCCACGTTAAACGGGGCTATAACTGTCAAACACCAATATACATTGTGCAAGCTCTCTTATATCAATGTACAGTAAACATTCAACTACTTGTGTAAGGACACGTTTCACTTTCGTGTTATACCGATTCCTATGACGGAGGGATCAACCATTTTTTTTCTCTATTACTGGCTACGCCTGCCAAGAAATCTTAATTGAAGTCTGCCGACCGTCTGTCCTTCAGTTTTACTGGATCAGCGGTGAGTAGATGGATTAGCCTAACTTCTGTGTCACATACTAGTTCATGGTGGTGGTAGTTTTTGTACACATTTGTACACACCAAAGCTTCTACGGCCGGCTTAAACAGCCTCGCTGTTGAAAGTATAGCATGTCTCTTAAGATGGTCTCCTTCGAAACTGTCTCCACTCAACACACTGCGACATTTCAACCTTATCTGCTACCGTCATGGCCAATGCCCCACAGTTAGAATAAGCCATCAGTGCGAAGAAATCAGTATGTTTTTTGTAGCACATGCGGCTCATACCAACTGTTAGGCATTAACTATCGATGATAGTAAACGCTGACTGTATATATAAAGTGTCACTGCTACACCCTGAAAAAACCGTCAATTTTATCGTGACAGATGTGTGGAAATGAACTCACCGAAATTCATGTTTCTTAGTAATGTTCACAATAAATGGAGCAAATCCACAAGGACAGTCGTTTGGATATAATGAAAAGTTTCGGGAATTTCTTTAAACATCACCCTGAGGGTACCCAGGCTATGCCTAGTTCCAAAGTGATTTGGCTCAGCGCGTGCGAGTGGTATTCTCCATGAGTCAAGGAAAACGTTTGCGTATAGTGTAAAAATGCGAAATATTTTAATAAAAACGATTAGGCCTGTCTAAATGGATTTCATCTTCTTCAGTCGCTCTTCCTTCTTTTTTGGCCGAAACTACCCCAATGTCTTCCTATTCCTGCGATCTGATACAGTAGTCTCGCATCGGACTGCTGTATACGATGAGAGAGACAGGAAGGCACTGACTTTAACCAAAGAACGAGGCTGTCTGTTGACAGTGGCTCTTTACTACTGTGAGCACGGTAGCAAACAACTGAGTAATTTTCTAACTCGTCCAACATTCAGAAAAATGTTTTCGTAAAATGCTCACACAACATTCTGGTGCCTTGCAATTTCTAAAATGTATTAAAATTTCATTGGGGTCTGGTGAGGCGACCTCTAGCGCAACTAATATGTGGCAACTGGATCGGGTCACCCGTTATAACAGCGAACATCGTTACTACGACAATTTCTTCTGCAAGTACAGGCGCTGTTATCCCACCATGTGTCTGCTCTCTCCCCCACCTCCTTGCTAGGGCGGAGGAAGTCGTGCTTACGAGGCTTCGGGCAGGGGTGGCCGATTGTTATCTCAAAATGGAACTGGTCGCATTTACCAGTGGGTGCTATATGCTCGTACTGTTCTGTTCCGGTGATGCAAGCAGACGCATACCATTTTATATGGACATGCCAAGAGTTACAGTCGGAACGCTCCTGTCATCTCCTGCAAGCTGGCCTTCGCTACAGTGACACAAACAGTTATGACCTATAAATACACGACAACACATTCCACAAGACACTGCTTCACTTCCTACACAACACGATTTAATGATCGAGGCAGAAAAGCGCCAATCACCTTCGGCTGCCGCGCTCTGTGGCTTGCAGAGTGCAATCGATGCCATCATTGATCGCGACAGACTGAATATTGCCTATGGCGCCACGCATCTTCATCTGTATATCGGGAGGCGGATCCGTGAGGCCACTCTTGATCACCTTGGGACGCCAGAAGCAGAGTCGACATAAAATATGGCTCCTTCTGAACCGATGGTGAATTAAGATGTCAGCGTAAAACTGCGACCTCGTGTGGCATTTCGGGAAGAAGCACCAAAACGGAGAAGCGCCGAGGAAACTACATAATCATAGTATTCTTTCTCCTCCTCCTCTGCCAACCTTTCAGCGAAACCACTGGCGGCCCGCCTCAAATTGGCTGCATGCTGATGCTCGAAGTGCTACCACGGACTCCGCTAACAGCTGACTTGGTTGCAACGACCGCTGAAGCTGACCCGTAGTTCTCCACTGTGTACAAAGATCTACGGCCTTGCAATGTTCATAAAGTCAAGCAAAAACAACCTGGTTCTTTTTTCAAAAAAAAAAAGTACCTATTTGAACTGTCAAGGTTGTTCTATCACGCTGAGCTCAGTGCATGGTTCAAACCCGCATACCCCCCTATTCGAAGTCGAGCTCGTAACCACACGGATATCCAGGCTTGCTAGCAGAGCATAGCATATATCCTTGTATAGCTTACTATAGCAAGGAGGTGGGAAATGGAAGCGAGGGTGACGAGGACGGAAAGGAGAGGGGTAGAACGACTGCAGTCCGCAGGAGCTGACGCGGAAAGCGCACCGAGCACCCAGCGCGCAGTCTGCGCGCGATGAGAATCGAGGACGAAGGCTCGTGTGCGGAGGAGAGCATCACTGCTTTCGAAGGTGGAAAGGGTTTACGTCGGGCCAGCGAGGCATGTGCAGCGGTAAGAACACTTCTTCGTTCTAGGCTCACGCTGTGAAATATTCATGAATTTGAACGGGACTCAACTCACAGAGTTGCCAAAGACCGTAGATGCGCAGTGGGTGTTATCATAGGTGCATCGACGTGGAATTCTGTAACACCGGTGCAATGGGAATACAGACAGTGCGAATTGTACTTCGTACCGTCAAACGCAGCTGCAGCTACTTCGAAGGCGTCGCGTTTCACATCGCTGTTTTGAACAATACCTATCAAAGTGAAATCAACAATCTGCTTTTTTTTTTTGGTTAAGTGTGATTGCGTAGATGGGTGCTATGATGGTGACAGATAACATCGGCAGTACGACGGGCTATTGTAATTATCTCATAATAGCTCACTGTATAAAGTATTAAGGGTCAGGGGTATTGGATCATTAAAAACGTGGAGGACGTTTCAGCTTCGCCTCCAAGAGTAGAACGCGATAGCGTAATCAGAACCCGTGGGCATCGCCTTCCTAATTCATCTTGAAAGCAGCGCATACACAAGCAGCACATACACAAGATGAATACAAACCAACTTGCCCAAATCACCGTTCTCTCAGCATTCTTAATTGCTAGCCTTACTTCGGTTCTCGGTAAATGCCTCAGCGGTGCAGCAAGGAAACGAACGCCTGTGCGCGTAACATTGGATGTTTCAAACTATCCTAGAAGGCCGACTGCAAGTACAGTTCAGAAGGGCTCACTACGCCATAATTTTTCCTTTCGCAAATAAGCGAAGGGCCCACTACGCGCCCGCGAGGCAACACGCGAACCTACGCTTCTGCTGACTGTGTTGATGGTTTTGCTACTGATGCTGATGATGATTAAATATGTCTGAGCGCTTTCTAATGGGTGGGGCCTTTAAAACGCCCATTCGTTGAGCGATTCACACTTTTCGACGCCTGGCGCGATTCTTTACGCTTCCACCATGCCATATTACATGCTCCTTCCATTACACGAATTTCATATAGTGTTGCTTTTGTAGCAGTTTCAAGCAATGGTGTGGCTTTATAGTAGAACGCCGGCACTCCAATTTTTGCGAAACGAGACCTTTAACGCTGTCGCGTTAATAACACAGCAGCTTCACATCAGTCTTGTTCTTGTCTCAGCGAGATAAGACTCCTGTATTGCGCATCTTGCATTCGATCCGTTTCGCATGAACCAGTCGACCTCTCTTAGACCACTCGAAACAAGCCTCGTTGACTACCGTACGTCATGAGGTTTTTTTGAGCATCACAATAACATTGTAACCTCCCACCCCTATGACTTCGAATAAGTTGTTTTGCGTGATAAGTTTCCGATTCTATAGAATGCGACTAAGGAAAATGGATGTGCAAAGACATTATGATGCTATAGCTCTTAAGAAGTATTCACGTCTGAAAATGAGAAAAACGAATTTCAGAATTTTCAGTTATACTGGTTGCGTTTTAGTAGGTTTGTCATTACATAAATAATATCATTTACTGAATTCCATCTATCTCAGCCAGTTTGAGCCTCTCGTGTGCGTGCGTGCGTGAATGTAGCACAAATGTGCTCAACCATAGACAGCCTTCATTGAACAGACACAACTACCACATTCTTTATTAAGCATTTATTTTGAATATTCTGTGAAGTGCGAAACTATTGTTCGTCTAAAACACAGTCCAATCCTTCAAACGTCCATTCCATGTCTTTTTTGCAGCAGTCCCGAGCAAGTCATGTCAGCATTCAAACGACTCGGAAAAGTCAGGAATTCCAGACTGAATGGAGGCGACCTCCTTCTCCAGAAATATAGCATGCCGTTCACTCGGGCAGTAATTAAACACAAGAAGCAAGCGATAAAAAATTTGGCTTAGTGATGTGCGCCACTGCCCGAAGTAGATTTCCTTCTTGTGCCAGTCTGCTGTCTTAAAAGCCCGGACAGTCGAGCGGATAGCAAGTAAGGGGTGCTTGATGAAAACATCCACTGGGGTGGTTCGGTCAACACTGCCATTGTCACTGCACAATGAACGCTTGGCGGTGGTGCCTCGCAAGCCGGTCCAGTTTGTATTCAGCACAACAGTCCATAAGCTGTCCGCTATCACGAAACCTAACACCGCCATCGGGAGCACCGTCATCGTACGCTGCAGTGTGACGGCACTATACACCAGCAGGGGAAGGACCACGAAGCATCCGGACTGCACTCCGTGCCGCAGATGCAAATACTTGACAAGTCTCTGTGGAATCCCAGAAGGTGCCCTGTAGCTCCAGAAATCCAGTCTATGCTCTCGTATTTTGAGAGTATTACTGAAAAAGTTGCTGTTTAATGTTGGTATCACTGTGTCTAGTGGGTAAAGGATGATGCGGGAGAACCAGTCTGATTTTCTTCAGCAAGTGATTGGCGGGAAAAGGAAGTTTGAACGGGAACGCTTCGTCCATTTCGGCGCCGATTGTGTCCACCAAGGTGTTGAACACACGCATAACCACGCCATTGTGTTCTGTTCCGAGGCGAGATGACATAATATGGCTGAGGATCCAAAGTGGATACATTCCATACGAGGATAAGTCACAGAATGCATAGCGATCACTCGTTCCTGATTTTTCTTCCTCAGTGTCTAGTGCGAGCACAAAGCTTGCGTGTAGAGCAACCAGTGCCGTTGCCACCGGTTGCATGCTACTGTTTGTCAAAAGAGCGAAAACGGTGCTTGAGGACGTCTGCAGGACTCAAGATCACTCGATTAACTTCGGTGTCTGTGTATTCTTCGACAATATCTCTCCACAGCCTCGCCGGTACTCCGTTCACAATGCTTCCCAAAACGGTGTCGTTCGCTTTCATGGGCCGACCATTGTTGGTGACGCTGCAGAATTTCGCTGCGAACTCCACGACCTGATTAAAGGTGACATTTACGTTTACTGCTGTTATGAATTCCGTGAGACCCGCAGAGTATATCCTCTCAAACACCACACCATCAAAATTATCTCCACAGATGTCGTATTCGTCAGATAGAAGGAATAGATCTTGTGGCCCATCCCTACTCAGTGAGGCGTACATTTCATCGGAATCAATTATATTATTGACGATGGCTGGTTGTCTTCCCTGAAAGTTTTGGTAAACTAGCGGATCCGTTCGAATGCCGTATACCAGGTTGAGTTTTATGATCAAAACGAGCATTCGCAGTGACGTCATGTCCGAAGGAACGTATAATACTTGAAGTAGAGCTCTGAGGGCGTTCTTTAGGTTGTCTGTGGGACTCCCCTGACTGAAAATACAGCTTCTATAGTACGTAAACAGTGCTCGTCCGGCTTCGTTACCCGACAGACCTTGCAAGACGAAGTGGGGCGATTGAAGGGCATTGAAGTACGCATTTTCTCTGTGCACCTCGACGTAATTGTAGCAGACATACCGATAGAAGTCCTTGCAAGGATCGAGCGTGCTGTTACCTGTTCGCCAGAGCATTTGGAGCATCGCGTCCATGCTTCTGCTGTAGGATACAGTAGCTGGGTCCTTGGGTAACGTGTCTGTTGACGTGTTGAAGAACTGGAGGAAGATTGCGGCGCCAGTGACTGCAGCAGCGATGACCGGGCATAAGAAAATCGTTGGAGTGCGCCTGGACGACGAGTTACGCAGAGCGTGACTTGCGACCACAGAAGGACGGTGTTGCGAAGCAGTCCGCGTTGAGTCGGCTGAACGTGCTGCATCTCCAGAATGGTTTGATGCGCTTAACTGTTCCTCGTTGGATTCCGGCATCACTATTGCCTCGGCAAATACGGCGGAAAGCTGCGACATCCTCTGCAGGAGTATTAGTCGAGCATCATCATCTTCTTCTCCTTCTTTATTCGTGGCTAGAAACGCTGCTGTTTTGTCAGTGTTGGGAAGACAAACACGGTGCGATAGTAGTTAAGACGAAAAAAAAAATTAGAAGAAGCAAAAATAAAAAGCAGCCCTTTTTGAAAATTTTCTGAGAATAAAAACTTTCCAACTAGCGAAAAGCTTCCCGTTGGCTGCTGTACGGCTACAAAAAGACAACTTAAGGCAGTGGGATGCGTGAGTACGACATGGAAGAACCACATGTCACCAGAGAGTAGTGCATCTGGGACTGATAGGGTTTTCGTATTTTAGATGTGAAGCATCTTACGGCGAAGCTTAATCCGGTGGTGCTGGTGGTGGTGTGCCGCGTGACCACCCTTACTGCGCATGCGCAAACCCCTTCAAAAAAATAAAAATAAAAAACCTCCTCTCCCCCTCTCTCTCCTCTAGGCATCCCTCCCCGCGGCAACCACACCCTCACTGCGCATGCGCCTCTCCTCCTCTCTCCCCTCCTACGCTCCCCCCGTCTCTCCTCTAGGCATCCCTGCCCGCGGCGCCTACACTCCCACTGCGCATGCGCGCGTCCCCCCCCTCTCTCTCCTCTCTTATGCTCCCCCCCTCTCTCGCCTCGCGACGCCGAAGCAGGCAGCGTCTGCTAGCGAGTTTATTGGTTGAAAAAAGCGACTGCTCGCGCTGCACAACCGTTCACTGGCCACCCCGTATATATGGCACTGGATCTTGACCTTCAAGGTGGTGCTGGTGGGAGATTTCTCCTGTGCGTTGTTGAACAATAAAAATTCGCAGCGTGCGCGTTAACTAAAAGCGGACTGCGGGTCTCTGTGTCCAGTCGGAGTCTTCTGTCTCTCATTGCCCATTAGCAGTGATCGGCATGTTCCCGTAGGAAACACCGCTCCATGCCTGCGTGCTTTGTGCCTCCCCAGTTTTCTCTCCTGCGCAACGCTGCGATGAGCGCCAGCGTCAACGCCACCGTCCAGTGTAAGCGTTAACGCCCGCTGCTTCACATCTACACATGGTTACCTTTAGCGGGAGATGGTGTAATTTTTTAAGGATGTCACTTCGTGCACCTCAGATACATAAGCGCGGCGCACTTTGACCTTTCTCGCATTTTGCCTAGAGAGAGGAGGCACAGGCCGCCTTTCGAGGTTGGTACCCATATACCAGACTTCTAGGTCTAAGTACCTCTGCTCTTAGTAAAAAAAAAAAACCTAGGCCACCAGGGGCTTGCGTGGTGAACGCTCCTTCAAATAATGTCATGCCCCTACGAGTCATGGACTGCTACCCAGAATTGGTCACTTTAACCAGTCTGTCGTTTGCGTCCCTGTAGAACGTCGAAAATGCAGCAGTTCGAGCGTTCGTGTGTGTGTCTCGAAGGCCCCAGAATGGCGGCGGCATATAGTACATCTTTTTGCCTGCCTCGAGCTCGCCTTTATCTACCGTTTTGTCGAAATTATTCTAGAAGATAAGCTAGCAGCGGGAAGGTAATAGGGGTATATCCTTGTAGATTTAAGGCGGTACTCTTTAGGGTGCCGGGCTGTTGCATGCTCTCAACGTCGTATGCTGTCGTAGCTTGGCGTAACGCAGGCAGAACCACATAAGATGATGTTGATACTTTTTGGATGATTGGCACCTACCCACTCAGGGGGGATCGGCCAAGAATATGAGTGCGCGCATCCGCCAAAGAAAAGTATTCTTCCTCTTGTTCTTTGAGGACTTTGATGATGCTATGAACGCAGGCAAAACCATACATAGCGTAGCCATTTGAGCGCGCGCTCTCACCAAAGAGAAATCTTCCTCTTGTTGTTCGAGCACCTTGTTGATGATGGAAATACATAGAAACACAGAAATAACTGAATAAGAGGGAAAAGAAAGAGAGGGGGAAAGAGTCCGCCTCGGTGGAACAGTGGCTTCGGTGCTCGGCTGCTGACCCCAAGGTCGCGGGTTCGATCCCGGCCGCGGCGGTCGCATTTCGATGGAGGCGAAATGGTAGAGGCCCGTGTACTGTGCGATGTCAGTGCACGTTAAAGAACACCAGATGGTCAAAATTTCCGGAGCCCTCCACTACGGCGTCTCTCATAATCATATCGTGGTTTTGGGACGTAAAACCCCAGATATTATTATTATTAGAGGGGGGAAAGAAAGAGAAAACGGTAGGGAAACAAAGAAGGCTGTCAAGCACCCCACTTCCTTCAGGCTTGGCACCACTATAGTGCCAGATGCCTTAATTTTGGATTCCTTTTTTGATTTGGCTTTCTTTTCGCAGCTGTTGTTTCCGAAGCTTAGATACACGTGCTACTGCATGTGTCTTTGAGATAAGCTGTTCTTTTCGTTTGGGTAGATTGGATTAGCCAACGGCGGATAGTGCAGTTGAGGTTATTTTGCATTATTTACTACAAGATTTTTCGGGCGAAGGATTGTAATTGACGTTTCGTTTTTTTCTGACAGCTCATGGCCGTAGTGCCGACGTGCGAACGACCGCTTGTATGAGCATAGAATATGTCAAATTTTGGCTTGGCATTCGACTGATGTTCGGTCATTGGACAAGCGAGAGAAAAACTTGTATTCAGACATGATGGGTGTTACCTGATAGCAATCGCAGAAGGGTCAAATGACGTGTTAAACAAAAAAGGCATGCAGCTTGCACTAGTGGCTCAAGACTGGGCCCATCAACGGAGCAAGTGTTCAACCTCCCTTATTTTATTGCGATAGCAATTATATGGACAGTCTCGACGGGTTTTTGCCGTCGCCGTTGCCGTCGCCGTCATGTCGCGTATGAAGTCCAAGTTGATAAGAGCCCCCTGCGCATCGTACGTTCCACCAGCGGGTAATAGCATGCGAGCGGGAGCGATGAACGCGGCTGAAGCGGAGATCAAAGAGCCGGCCCGTCTCCGTCGCTCCGAGGCGCATGCGATAAGATCCCCCCAACTGTTCAACCGGCCCCGCCCGTCGTTCGTGAGCGTGAAAAGACGCAAGGGGGGGGGGGGGGGTCCCTCGAGCGACCTTCGATTTTACGAGCGCGGTCGTCGCGGGCGCGCGTGGTATCTCCCCTTCTCGGCGGCCGACAGCGGGGGGGCCGGTGTACCCTTCTACGTGCTGCGCTCTCAACGCGAAGAGAATGTGGTGAGCAGAGTCCCTGGCGCGGCCGTATTTTCTTAAACGAGCATTTGCTAGAGTTGCGTGAGATCGGATCCAAAAGAGTTAGCTGCCAGCCTCACTTCGTATAACATTACAATTTGTTGCTGTCGCATTCATTGCTTCACCCTTGCGGTGAAACTGTGACTTTTTTTATAGTAATGTCAAGCTTCTCCTAGAGATGCTAAGTTTTTGCTAATAGTACTGATTATGGCTGGACTTGGCCAGATTTGGCTAGATATGTCACGTGATTAGCTGTCAAGTGGTTTTGGCGGGCACGTGTCACGCGACTAGCTGTTACGTGGTTAATGCCGGGAACATACCATGTGACTAGCTATTACGCGATGTCATGTCATTTTAGTCACGTGACTGAATTTTACGTGATTTGGAGTCACGTGACTACATGTTGCGTGATGTTTCGTGGTTTTTAGTCACGCGAGTAGTAACGTGATATTACATGATTCTAGTCACGGGAATAGTTACGTGATGTTACGTGGCTTTTAGTCACATGTGTATTTATTTGTTAAGCGATCATACGAAATTTTGGTCACACGGCTAGATGTTACGTGACGTAGTCGATCTTAATCACGCGACTACATACGTATGTTGCGTGATCTTTAGTCACGTAAAAGACTCGGCCATCACAGTATCGTATTCCGCGCCGGACAAACTGTCGCACGTGTTGTGGGAGCAAAGCAGAAGTTGAAGAGCACGAAGCGACCGCGTACCGGTTCATGATGATGAGTGCTGCTCGCAGTACCGGCGCAACAAAGAGTTTAAAGAGCTGCACCCCTAAAATTAGCAGGACTAGCGAGGAGCTTGACAAACAGGGTCGATGGCATGCGTGCCGCATCCTATCAGGTGCAAACTGTCGTATGCACAGTACCGGAGGTATCAGTGCGTGATGGCAACTTAGAATCAGCGGTGCTGACCTCCAACAAAACGATGTGGAGAAAAAGGCGAGAGAAATGTTTCGAGGTAGTAGACATAAACAAAGTGCCCAGGTAGGGTGGTTTCGAAAGGGACAGAACTAGCTTCTATGAAAGGCTCGGTCATGAAGTGCGTTGGCGACTGGCAATAAGCGCGCAGCTTTTTTGGGTACACACAAGCCCACTGGAGGTCAGTGCAGCGAGTAAGGAAGAAAGCAACGGAGTCGACTTTTCGGAAGGGAGCATTGCGAAGGACTGTAAAGAATTCAAAATAAATAGAAATATCGCCCATTGCGTAATAACATACATAAACACGCTGGTTCGCGGAAAAAAAGGCAGAATGCTTAGAAATAAGACTGATGGGTGTTTATGAGGTTAACTAAAGACACCTTAGAGACTTGGAACGTCCGTCAGAAAGGAAACGTGGGGGGTGCTTGGATACTTGTTCAACGCAGAGGTATGTAAGTCCACGGGCCAAACCAGAGCCCCAAACTTCTGGCAAAGTTCATTCGTGCACCAGAAATGGTTCCCAAATTCACCAGTTGTGGACACCACTGTTCTTATACTGGACATATTTCTACAAAAGAACGCCAGATCGCCCGCATATGCTAACACTTTCACCTCATTGCCATAAACACTGAAACCCTGAACTTTGCAAGATCGAATCACGCTTAAACATAGTGGTTCCAAGTAAAGGGCAAAAAGCAGTAGCGAGAACGGACAGCCTTGTTTCACAAAAGAGTGGATCCACACAGGCTTTGAAAGTTGACCATTAACAATCGAACGAGTCGAACAATCATTGTAGCATAATTTTAAGCCTTTAACTATAGTGGAGCCAATGTTTACATGATCGAGAAGGGAAAATAAGAAAGAATGGCGAACCCGGTCAAACGCCTTCGCTAAATCGACTTGTAGCAATGCCAGTTGTTCATGCGAGTGGGAACAATGTTCCAATACTGTGCGGGCGATGTGTATGTTCGTTTGTATTGAACGACCTTTCAAACTGCAGGTTTGGTGAGCACCAATAAGTATTGACATTGCAAATTGTAGCCTGCTTGATAGTACTTTTGCAAAACTTTTATAGTCGACGTTACACAGTGTAATCGGTCTGTAGCCATCAACGTGACGAAGCTTTTCTCTGTCCGAGTATTTTGGGATTAGTACAGTGTGGCTTTTTGTAGACGATCGAAGAAGGGTTCCCAGATTCATACTCAGTGTAAGAATATTGAGAAACACCGGGCATAGTAAGGATTTAAAGGTTTTATAAAACTCGCCCGACATTCCGTCAGGTCCTGGCGTTTTTGACACCGGTAATTGGTCAATGGCGAGTTCTATTCCTTTTAAAGTGATCGGCCCACTGATGAACTCACTCTCTTCGTCAGTTAAGGGCGTCACATATGACAGAAACTGCGTTACGAGATCCTTCGTTTTGTTTTTCAGAACGGCCGCTGAACAACGTTTTGTAGTAGGCTTCAAATTTGATACGATTTCACTTGTATTAGTCACCAATGACCCCTTGCGGATATAAATCTGGTATAAATTTGCTTCTTGCGTTGCGGTATTCATCAAGTAAGGCTTGACGTGTGGGTTCCTCAGAATGCAAAGCACGATTATTGCGAGATCAACCACGGGCACCTCTGTAGCGCATGGCCTCGTACCCCTGGAGTGCATATTTGGCATTAGCAATTCCTATCTGTATAAGAACCAGGCGCCTCACGCTCCAATTCATATAGGTTATGAAGAGCCACAATATTCGTCGAAACAGCTTTGGAAAAAAAAACGCTATATGAATGCCATGTAGTGGAAGGAGTCTCCTTAAGGCATCATATATTGCGTGCCAGAAGCGTAGAATCACGCGAGGCGTCGAATGGTGCGAATTCAGCAACGAGTAGGTGTTTTAAAGGCCCACCCATTACAAAGCGCTCATATTTATTCATCATCAGCAACAGAACCATCAACGTGAACAGCTGCGTAGGTTCGCGTGTTGCCCTACGGACGCGTAGCGGGCCCTTCGCTGATCCGCAAAAGGAAAAGGCGATGCGCACGAGGCTAGATTACGCTATCGCGATCTACTCTTGAAAACGAAGCTCAAGCGTCCTCCAGTTTTCTCACACGCGTTATCGAAACTGAGAACTCCAGTTTCTTGCTTTCTTTATTATTATTTTTTTTCTTTGCGTATGCATATTCAATATTATTCATTCCCTTCCGTGCCCTGTTTTCGATATCTCCTCCTCGCATGTGTACAATGTCAGCAGTAAGCGTTAATCTTATCAGGATTTCGCGCATGTCGGCTACGCGCTGTTATCGCCGCTTGCACTGTTGGGAATGCATAAAACGAAGTGAAATCTGTTGATCATCAACGATGGTCGCGCGACACAAGGAAGAATAGGTGGGAGACAGCATGGAGAAGCATGGTTGGAGTGAATTCACAACTGATATCTCTTCCATATGGGTCAATCGACTGTATATACACTAATGGCGTATCGTGAACCACCGTTCCGGCGTCACGAAGTGGGCCAGAAAAACCGCCAGGCCTGCACGGAACGCGCCGCACAGTCACAGCGAAAGCTGGATTAGCGGCTTTAAAGAGCGTTTTTGAAGCACTCTTGGGGCAAATACTACAAACACACTTCCATGGTACCCACTACGCCATAAATCACCATAATTTTTGTGTAGTGGGGAAGCGTCCACTGTGCCATTATTCGTCATTATTCGGAAAAGCGCGGTACCCGCTACACACTTGTAACGCATTATGTGCACTTTGTTACTGCTGTGGCTGACGACGATGAAGAATTATGCCATGTTTCAAAGGGTTGGAGCACTGAACGACCCACTCGTTACGCAATTCGCATTGTGTGACGCCTGGTTGTTCCTTTACTGTTCTAAAACGCTTTACAACACATGTTAACGAGATTCCTTACCCGACATGAAGCCTGTATAGGGTCAGTTTGCGACACAGTTTCAAGCACCGGCGTAGCCTCTTCTACTCCAGGACAGTATTTGGGCGTCCGACTGGGGCACTATCGTGACACGAATGAATATTGGAAAGCGGAAACAGAACGTGTTCGTGCTCAAATAAGGAAGTGGGGTGGACATGACCTGCCCATATTTGCTCGTGCAACAGTATGCAACTTATTTCTTAGTTGCAAAATTGTTTTATACGTCCTCCAAGTGTTGTGCATGTCTCGTGTAAATGTGCAAAAGTTGGACAAAGTTTTCGCGGTTTACGTGTGGGGTTTCAACTTGGGAACGAACAAGACGTACAAATCTCTTTCGATCGGTCAAAAGTGGGGGTCTAGGCTTATGCCATTTATTCCTAAAAGAAATCGTGAGCAGGTTTGTATTTCTTAGAGATCAAAGCAACGACTTCCTGAGAGTAATAATACAAAGAAGATTGCGCGAGTCTCTACCCGGTTTTGTAGTATCAACTAATGCTATGCCTAGACCAAGGGTTCCTGGTTTCCTCCATGAAGTTGTGTCTTCTTTTTTTGACATTCCTGTATGCACGGTTTTCATTAGAATATTTGAGTGGAGTTAGACGGAAAAAAAGTTATATAAAGATCTTTTAGAGGTTATGTTACCCATACCATTGTATCGAGCAGTCTATGAAATCGGATCCGAAGGGAATGTCCTAAAGAGAGTAAAGAAGATGCCAGTAAGGGGATCAACAAAGTTATTTTTCTTTCAACTTCATAGCAACACACTTCCTATCAAGCCTTGGCTAGAGCAAAAAGGGCTCTTCGTGCCCTGGAGTATAAATTGTATATTATGCAACAAACCAGAAACGATAGAGCACATATTTTTAGACGGCTGAGGTGCCGTATTTTTATAGGACATTCCACAACGGATTTTAAAGAAAGATTCCTGCTGTGACGCATTACAGATATTTAGGCGTCGTTATTGACCGCAACGTATCTTGGTCGAAGCACGTAGCGGCGCTGCGGACCAAACTAAGCAGCTTTGTAGACGTGCTTCGTGTTGTCGCTGGTCTAAGATGGGGCCCCTCTGAGAAAAGCCTTCTGCAGTTGTACCAGGCATTGTTTGTGGGATATCTACGCTACAGCTCACCTGTGCTGTCACGTATGCGTACAACGTGCATTCGTACGTTGAAGAGCCTTCAAGCGCGAGCACTCCGGACATGCCTAGGCCTCCCGCGATGTACTACAACATCAGGCACCATCGAAGAGTCACGCACCTACCCTATAGAGGTTTACACGTCTTGTGAACCTTTTCGAATCCACCTTCGGCTGCTGACCCGGCATCCGCACCACCACTTGTCTTCACTGCCGACGAACCGACCAGGATGTGCCTACTCGGAATGCATCAATACTCACAGACGTACCATTCCTCTAGGTTTCGCACCAACCGAGATCCCTGAAGTGCCATTGTGGACACTGCGAAAACCACTGGTATGCCTTCAAACACCCGGGATTCCAAAGAAATCACGGGTTCCTTGTGCTGGCCTAAAGCAACTCACCCTGGCATACTTGACTGAGACATACAATGACTCTATACATGTATACACTGATGGCTCTGTGACTCCTTGCGTTTCAACCGCCGCTTTTGTGGTCCCTCAACTGGATATTACAGATTAGATTAGAACATAACTCATCATCAACAGCAGCAGAATTGGTTGCTATACGGGAAGCTGTTCGCTTTGTAGCCGACCAAGCACCACGCAAGTAAGTGGACTATACTTTCTGATGCAAAATCCGCATTGCAAGCCCTCAATTCATGCTCAAGACGAGGACAATATTACGTATTGGCTTCCCAAATCATACAGGCATTCGATATCAAGCAACGGAATGGTCACTCGGTCATCTTCCAGAGGGTACCTGGACATTGTGGCTTGGCAGGCAACGTGCTCGCTGATGCTGCAGCCAAAACCGCTTTGGATAACAGCGCCATACTCGTAAATATTCCTGTACTCTCGAAGTGACGTGAACTTCTTGTTGAGATCGCTTATGCGAGAGTTCACGACAACTTATGGTCTCAACCGGACAATCGGCATAGACGTCTGCGGGAAACAGACCCTAACATGACTTTTCGACTTCCGGCTAAAATAAAGCGACGCCACGCCAGTCTGCTGCACCTGGATTCCACTAGGCGTCGCCTTCACCCGACGCTACGCGCACCCTTATCGGCCGTGCTGACAGCCCGAACTGTGAGCGCTGTCCAGTGGTTGAGACTCTAACACATGTATTGTGCGACTGCCCTCTTTACGTGTCCCAACGGAAGATGCTGGCTTCAACGGTGGCCGGCATCGGTGTTAACACATTAAGTGAAGCTAACCTAGGGCTGCTATGCAGGATGGCCCGAGCTTCTCGGGCACACGAGTTTGCTCCGAGCTCGCACTGCGGCGGTCATGGCACAAAGACAGAGCGGAGCGCGTGATAGCAGCATTGACAAAAACGGCTACATGAACGAGCGTGGCGTCAAAAACCCATGTGGGGCATCTGCGGCGGTAATAAAAGAAACACCGCGTGCGAACACGTCAGCGCCGCCACTCAGTCCCCATTTCAACAGTGCAGCGACGTCAGCGTGATTGTCGCGCTATCTTTTTGCCAACTCAGCATTGCGCCTCCCACAGGCGTGTTCGTGGGCGTTGTTCCACTTTCGGGCATGTTCTTTCGTTCCACCCGCAGCATGGAAATTTCCACTCTCGAAGGCAACAAGGGTGCACACGCTGCACTCTCGTGCAGCTCGTTTCGCTTCTAACAAATATTGCGGATAAATATACGGACAGGTTGTCGTGCGCTCGCATCATGGCGGCAACGCGGCTGTGAGTGGTACGTCGTGAGCGCGGTGAAATTGAATGCGAGACATCGCAGCCACGTGATGATATAACTTTTATTTCTTCGTGCGTGTGTGCACAGCCTGCGCGATAAAGCTGATAGATGAATCCATGCCGCTCGCCGGCGTTGCGGCGTGAGCACTGCTCCTTGGCTAGCGCAAACGCGGTGGGTGGACCCGATCTTCGCCGCGGGCGTCTGACCCCCGTATTCACAAATGCTCCTCGACTCGACCCTTCACTCGAAACGCACCTCGACTTGAGGAAATCTCGAGTGTTTTCCTTGACATAGTCAAGGCAGCGAGGGAGCTACCTTAAATCGTTCCTTGAGTGAAGTTTCTGCGCCAACATGGCGTCCATGCGGAGCGTGTCTCGCTTAGTCGGCATTTCCCGATGAATCAAGCTGCCGCCGCAGCATTTCTTTCGACAGTGACGGGGCGCATTTGCTACGGAGCTGTCTTCCAGCGGTTCGGCGACGGCTCAGTTATACTGCTGCGCCGAGACAGGCGGGCATGCTGTCGTGCCAGTAAATAAAATTTCGCATAATGATAAAATACTAGATGATCCACAGGTTGTCGCCGACCATTTCAATACCCAATTTCATAGCCTGTTTTCCGTTACTGCTGAAACTCGCACCGCTGGCTCCTCGTTGAATTCATTTGATGTTGATCTTGTATCCTATGAGGGAGTATTTAACATGCTACTCAAACTCAAAGCAAAATCATCACCTGGACCGGATGGAATATCCAACGCGTTCCTTCGCCGATATGCCGAGCCCTTAGCTAGGTTTCTTGTAATAATATTTCAATCTTCTTTAAAAACCTCTTACATTCCTCATGATTGGAGATCAGCACGTGTGGTTCCCATACTAAAAAAGGGAGATCCTTTGTCAGTTTTAAATTACCGCCCCATATCTATAATTTCTTCCTGTTGTAAGCTCGTTGAGCATATTGTGGCCACCTGCATAACAAAATTTTTAGAGGACAATAGCATACTATCTCCACACCAACATGGTTTTAGAAAAGGTTTTTCCACCGTTACTCAGCTGGTTTCCGTTGTTCATTTTTTAGCGTCTGTTCTCGACAGGGGGGGGTCAAGTCGACATGATTTTTTTGGACTACAGCAAAGCATTCGATCGCGTTCCTCATGATAAATTAATTCAAAAACTACATATCATTGGTCTTCCCGATTATCTTATTTCGTGGGTTTCCGCCTATTTAAACAACCGCACTCAATATGTCGAATTAGATGGGAAAGCATCAGGCACTCTTCCGGTATCTTCAGGGGTGCCCCAGGGCAGTGTCCTGGGGCCACTTTTTGTTCCTAATTTACATAAATGATTTAGTTTCAGATAATAATGAACCAATAAAGGCAGGCTTATTTGCAGATGATTGCGTATTATATAACGATATTCATTCCTCTGACGATCAACTCGCGCTTAACGTAGCCTTCAGTAATATCCTTACTTGGTGTGATAAATGGGGCATGGAGCTTAACTCTGATAAGACTGTACTTCTTCGCGTCACAAAAAGACTTCGCCCCTTTAAATTTTCTTATTCCATAGGTCTTCAACCCTTAACTGAGGTTTGCGAATATAAGTATCTCGGTGTCACTCTAACAAATAACTTATGTTGGAACACCCATATTGCTAACACATGTTCTGCTGCGCTTCGCAAACTTTGCTTCATACGACACAAGCTTAAAAGTTCACCACCACATGTTAAGCGTCTGGCTTATGAGCACCTGATCCGGCCTAAGCTTGAATATGCTTCTATTATATGGGACCCGTACACCAAGGTCAATATTAAAGCGCTTGAAAAAATCCAGCGAAAGGCTGTGCGATTTATTTTTTCTTTGTACAGCTACCAGTTTTCCGTTACGTCATTTATGGAATCTAATCAGGTTGTTTCTTTGCAGTCCCGGCGCAACGATCAGCGTTTAAAGTTTTTGTATTCTTTGTTTATTCGGAAGCTCGGGCTCGACCCAGCACCGTACTTATCTCCACTTGCATCGCGGTTTACTCGTCATACTCATCCGCTTTCTATAACTCCTTATTTTGCCAGAACAAATGTATTTAAATTCTCATTCTTTCCGCAAACAATTACAGAATGGAATAACCTGCCACCTGACCAACTATTGTCCTTAGTAGAATCTAGTGCCTCATCCTAGGTTACTCTGTAAACAGTCTCTTTTTCCAGTTTAATTAGAATCGGTTCTATTTCATTCACTCGATCATTTGTTTCACTGTCACTGTAATCACAATCATTTATTTGTATTGCCTTTTCACCGCCTGTATTACCTGCATTTCTTCTTTCGGATTCTGTTAGTATCATTGCTTATTATACACCTTTGTTGTGCAAAGTTTTGATGCTTTTGTATTCCTACTCCTGCTTGGGCCATGTGGCCTGCAGTATTTCTGTAAATAAAATAAATAAATAAATAAAGAGGACCGCTCGCTAGTGCTGTGATGTGTTGTATGAATGAGCCAGTGGATTACCTGCTTTCGGGTAGTCGTCGTGCGAGTGCCCCAACTGTTACAACGGGCTCCAGTGCTTTCACGGGTCTTTCGATGAAACTCGTACGCCGCATCGGTTCAAGCCTGGTGCGAAAGACTTGACAAACAAGCGGAAAGAAAACGTGATAGCAAACTTTTCATACGCTGCATTCACCGTACTCCTGAGCGGCTTCCTCTCCGTTAGATCTTCGCTACCCTAACCGAAATACGGCGAAGCGTACCTCCGCTGACCTTCTAAATCAACGAGAAGGTACGTACTCCTGTTTTTTCTTAACATTTTCCCTCTGCTTGATCAGATCACAATTCGAGACGGTTGAGGGAAAACAAAAGACTATGTAATTGGTCCCAACGAGTGTGCAGTTGCTGGTACTACGCGTGATACGTAGCTTTGAGATACAGTGTTTATGCAGCTCACAATACCTACACTCTTAATCGTGTCCTGCTTAAAGTGTCAGTGTATAGCTCGGAAACGAGACGAAAAATCTAACGCCTATAGACTGTTTGTTTAGCCGGCACGACCTCTAGGCCGCGCCGCCCGTAGCCGTCCCGCTGCGTAGCAATTTTCTCAGCGGCTCATCTCATAGGCCGGAGATTTTTCGTCTCGAATCCCGGCTAGTTAGAGGGCCGACTATACAGATGTCCGAGCTACGCTGTCCGCCAGCTACGGTGCTTCCCAGCTTCGGCGCGTCCTAGCTATAAGCGGTGCATGAAGCGGCGAAACAAAAATTAATTTTAAGTCAACTTTAATTCACTTACTGGGGCTGTGGAGGCTTAGACACACATTTTATGACATAAGAGCGCTTAACTGGGCTGGTTGGTACATGATTAAGACGGGAACAAACAGCGCTGGACAGCGCCTTCGTCTGTCTTTCTTTCACCGTCCCGTGTCCAGCGCTGTTTGTTCCCGTCTTAATTTATGACATACATAACCTATACACACATATTACATTCAGAAATAAATCACAGAAAATTCACAACATACACACGCGTATACGCGAGTGTCCATATAATTGCTATCGCAATAAAAAAGATAAAACTGTGACGCATATATTTGGCACTGGCGCCTCAGTGACATTTAAAGAATCTTGGCGTGCATAATACCCGAGTTCTACTCATGTTAGCCGTCAGCCTGTTGCCTTTCGTGCATCGGACGAGATGTCAACGTCAAGATTGGTTCGCCGGGGAACGTGAGCTCGCAATAAATGCGCGCCAGCCGCAGAGAGACGTAGCCGATTACCGACGGAGAATCGCCGTGTTCTAAGTACCGTCGCTGGCCGCTTCACCGCCAACGGTTAACGGGTCGGCAGCCGATATCGTCAGTAAGCCTATTCAGTTTATTTCGAAGCCGTAGTCGACGGTGCTTCAGAAAAAAAGTGCTCACGCTCGTTTGCGAGAATGTTTTACTGGTTACTGTTGTTGGCTCGACCCTCTCCGCGTAATAATTACACTCTGAGATGAACATGCGCTGGTAAGCATGCTATTGCAGGCCATATATAACATGTGATCACGCCCGAGCAAGTGCGGAGCACCGTGCACGCACTACAGCTGAACTTGGCATGGAAAAGAACTCATCTTGGTTCTAAACGTTGGACAGTGCACGACGCTTTTTCTAAAATTAATGACACTGCTCCAGCAGACATAATTTTTGCTACAACAGAAACTGTGGCACACGTTTGCGTGTATCATGGAAGCGAGGAGCTGGCGCTGATTGTATGCTGCTTGCATCGCGGTCGCTCGGCGGAAAGAAATGCCGTTTACGCCACTCGCGCGACAGATTTGACTCGTGAGGTACGTGGGCTGTCCACACTGGAGACACGGTGGCTCGCCGTTCGCCGCTGTCAGGCACGCAGTGCGCATGCGGGAATTCGCTGCTAACATGGACTGGGTCTTATATTCGGCAGTACTTATCCCAGTAATATTTGCGACGTTCTGTTACGACTCCATCAGTGGCCATACTTTTGAGGACATCTCAATTCACGCCGGTATATAGCTATCCCTTCGCGCAACAGAAACTACCTCAGACTCGTCGCAAGGACGAGACTGCATGCGCTCAAGTCACAATGGATGATGCAATATTTTTCACAAACGTTTACTGAAACATTTGTGGGAAGCCAGTCCATGCGATGTATAAGGAATATTGGTGCGAAAGGCACCTGCATGTGCAGTTCTTAAATATATACAAACTTCGTGTTTTGATAATTGTTTGGCACATTTAGCCGCAATTATACCGCTGCACAAACGTATGCTGGCTATATGCACACAGCTGCATTTGTATGCGCACAGAACCTATGTTAGTTTGTTGTTCTAGAGTGCGGGGGGCAACTTTCTTGTTTGTTTGTTTTTTCAGTTTTTTTTTTCTTTTTTTTTTTTTTTTTTTTTTTTTTTTTTTTTTTTTTTTTTTTTTACGTATACGAGTACTTATTGGTTCATGCGAGGCTCATTGAGAGTTGCGTACAGCTCAAATCCACAGCGCTATGTAGTGATGCACAAATGAGAAATGGTTTCGAAACCATCGAGTCGTAGCTGTATACAGATGCTGCAGGACAATGTATGATGCATAAAGGCTACGCTACTTTTGGTGCAAGCTGGATTCTTTTATTGTGCACATACAAAGCGGTTCTGCCGCAGTGCAACAGAGGTCGCGAGGAATTGAAGCTGCTGAATTATGCCACATGATTGCAAGATCAGCAACGTAAATTGGCCACTTCTCGAACAAGAACGCGTTCAACGGGTGGCCGGGGGGGGGGGGGGGCGGGGGTGAGGGGGGCACAATGTCTGCCCCATATATTGACCTAATGGGCAGGGGGGGCGGGGCGCTGTGATGAACCTTCGCCCCCCCCCCCCCCCCCCCCTGAAGGAGAACGACGCGCACACTTACGTATATACATCCACAGACGTGCGCACCTGGCACTGGCACATACGTTCGAGGGGAGATTTCAAGCTTGTATTATTGTTTTGCAAGAAGCATCCGCACTTAGGCGTTGCTTGCCGCGGATTTAAGAGGAATCGTAGAACGTCTTTGGGAAAACTAAGAGCATGCACCCCGTGGAAGTTGTCCTGCCCGCAGTTCATTTACTTCGCATGGGATATTGCATACAGGGTCGGCTAACAAATCAAGGTTACGAAGGATGACCTTCATGAAGAACGATGAGCAGTGATGTCCGAAAAAAGTCGATCAACACGTGATGGCAGCAATGCCATGGGGAAGGCCATTCCAGCCCACTGCTGCGCGGAAAAAATGACGTAGCGAAATGGGCAGCGCGAGCACGTGCGGCGTGCAATTTCATGGGGGGTATAGGCCGTGCGGTGGGACATGCGCGTCGGTGAGATGATGTATGGCGTGTGATAAGGAGAGATTAAGAAAACAATCTATGAAGCAAAGGGAGTCTGGTGATGCGGCGGTTCACAGAAATATCAGGAAGTCCAGTTTCGCGTTTGAGGGATAATGAAGAAGGAATGGACCTATAGTGGCATGATCTCAGCAGTATGCAAGTAAAAAAAATAAGTTAAAATGTAATTTAATCATTCAAATGAAGCATTGACAATTGAAATTAATGAAAACCAACAGGAACTGAGGCAAAGAAAGGTACGGCATTTTATTTGCAGCCTTGGCAAAAACAACTGTTTCACACTCGCCGTCATGGTTGCGAGCGGCACTTACACTCCCAGGTTTAAACGCAAAAATACCCGATATAGTGGACGGGCAGACGGCCGCCGCCGTAGCTCAATCTAGAGCATTGAGCACGTTACCTGAAGGTTGCAGGTTCGGTCCCTGTCGGTGATAAGTTCTTTTTAATCCGCTTTCATTTTTTTAAACATTACTTACATAATTGCTACCGCACCCTCCTTGGCTTCACTTTCTGTTGGTTTTTGTTAAGGTTGTGTCAAAGAAACGGACCTTCAAATCTCCTCGTTTCATTCATTCGCTATTGACACGAACACAGAAACTGTCAGCCTGCAGCATGTCTAGACATGCAAATAAAAATAATCACCTTTGTCTTCTTTTTTTTTTAATTTCGGTTGAAGTCTGGTGTCACTGGATATCTCTTGCCCATCGGAATCATGTTGGTTGACAATTACTTGACAGATCACGCCAGCTGCATTGTTGATAGATCCTCCTGTGTCCAGCCAGAATAAGCATGCGAGAAACAGCTGCTGTCATGTGTACAAATGTTTATTGTAAATTGTACAAACAACGCCAAACGTAATGCACAGTACTCAGGGAAAGAACACAACCTTTCCATCCGCTATTTTTGCTCAAGGTCATCCTTTCGGATGACCTTGAGCAACTTGCTGCCCGCAAAGCACCTTGGAAAGAACTCCGTGTTTTTCATGACGATCTGAACAAGACCTAGCGTCTGAGCATATGCACTAGGGTATGTAAGATCCTTGATATAATAATTTGTAAAACATAAAATGAGCGCTTTTTGAAGAGAAGTGTCAGCCACTAGCTTCAAGTTGCCTTCCACTTCACCGCAGTAGAGCGCCTTATTGTAACACTCCCAAAAAATTCTTGGGCCAGGTGATGGGCCGGCTTCTGGCGTCTCATCCTGAACAAAAAAGAAAAGAAAGAAAAACAAGATGACACTTTTAACGTTATGCTGTCATATGGCATGGCATTTTTCCTCATCCCACAAAGACTTGTAGCTTGTAAATAGCTGTTATCAATCTGTTACACATCTTAACTTTTGCGTAGATAGAAACCATCTCACAAGTTAAGAAATACATTTTTTTCAAAAGCTGCGAATCGAGTTTTCTAATAATATTTTAACCTAAATTTACCACTGTTATCAGTGAAAACTTCGCATGCTTTGCTCTTAAATAACTGTCCATTTCGACAAAATCTGTGCAAGCGTTGTACATCTGACTGACAATCAGTCGAACTTTCTCAAGTTGCTTCATCAAAGTGTCAACGTCTTCTTTGAAACGAAGCTCCGCTTCGAACGTCAGCTGCAAGTAAATACCACAGTACAATAGCAATAGGTTGAGAACATCTTACAAGGGAAGCAGTGTTACATTATACTTACGATTTCTTCACTAAGTAGCCTAAATAAGATGGCAGGCAAGCTGGTGGGTTCTCTTTGCGCCACTCTACAGAGGAAGCAAGTAGGAGCTTCACTCTTTCTTTGTTCATTCCGGAAGTCTGGCCATGTACTTTCTCTAATGTCTAAGGAGAAAAAAAATGATGAAAATGTAATTGGCACATTTGGGAACACATGATAAATTTTCAACTTTGAATTAAGGTGCATTGTAACCTAGCTCACTGAGAATTGTTACCGTGCTGTTATTCGGCAGAGCATGATTGTAATAATCATCTATCGCACACTGCAAATGTCCGTACTCCAAAGAGGTTTTCCAGGCGTTTTATTTTTATCCCAGTAACGCTTGTGGCTGTGATCACTGTTTTCAAGACTATTTGCTGACAATAATTGAATTGACAGTATTTGAAAACGAAGTATAAGTTGGTATATGGCAAAATATGAAAACAGGATAACCAAAAATATACGGTTTGTATTTGTAAGCTACCTGATCTTTTTCTTATTTTTTGTGAAGCTGTGCAACCTTTATAAATATTTTTAAACTGGGATATGCAAGTTAATGTGAAAGGATCGATGCTTGGAAAACACTTGCTTGCATTGAACACACGCTTCATCAACTTACTGTGAGTTCCTTAATTGCCGTTGTTGTATCGAATATTACTAATAAGCTGCAAACGAAAACAACAGTACTTTTATGCAGCACGATTAGGTTGCGCTGTTGACTCCCATGAAAAAGAGCGTTAGTAGACGCGAATATCATCTTATCAGCAATGGTCCAAAGAATATAAGGCACGTATAAGTTTACCTTCATCAAGAAAATCGGCTTGCACAGGGGCGACAGCTGGTGCCAGACCCACCAATGCGTTTGTGCATACTTGACTTGGCACTGCGTAATACGAATAGGTAAATGCAACCAGAAGCCGTGGTAATCAAAAAGAGCACAATAAAAATGCACGTGTATACAAGAGCATGGAAGAGGCTACCTATAAAGTTTGCTGCAAATTACGCAACAACGCTTGTTTTAAAAGCTGTCGCAATTCAAGGTGTAAATCTGAGAGTCTTACGACCCGAAACAGGACACAGGACAACAGGCCCGCAGCACTGACGCACATCGAATTCATCACTAGGGCTTCATCACCGCCTACATCCCAACATGGCTTATTACATTCCACCGCCGTCAGAACACGGCACGCTCAGACCCAGAGTTAATTCCGAAACCTCATACTCAACACGACATTGCCACTGGAGCATCGTCACAGTGGCTTGTTATGAACACCGGTGATTACCAGCCCTGTGACTGCAGTATTCGAGGACCAAAAAGGAAGAACACATAATCCCTGAAAAAGTTGCACGCATGAGTGCCCTTCCCAATGAAATGGTACTGACGTGTTGGCGACTCGTAACTGCAGCTTTATTTACTCTTGGTCGTCAAACATTTCTCGGCTTTTTCTTAAAGGTACGAAAAATCTGCAGGCGAGGCGTAAAGAGTTTAATTGTGAGCATATACTAACGTAAATAAGCTGCTAACAAGTACATGCAGCCTTTCATTGTAGCAGTTTATAATTGACCAGAACTGCAGCAAACAATTGAACAGTCCCACAAATAGCACGAAGAGATAGATCATCACGGTGACATCTGTCATGAGTGCCGAGCGTAGCTCGGCACACTCACTCATGAGTGCACTCAACTCACACTCACTGCAGTAGAGTACGCATTTGGGCTGGTTGGTTCATGATTTGCAGTAGAAAACAGCGCTACAAGACGGGACGAAGAAAGGACACAAAGCGCCGTGGTTTGTGTCCTTTCTTCGTCCCGTCTTGTAGCGCTGTTTTCTACTGCAAATCACACTCACTCACATTCATTTGAACGTGGTGAGTTGAGTATGAGTGAGTACTCATGAGTGTGAGTGGACGTGAGTGTGAACGTGAGTGAGTACTCATGAGTGTGAGTGGAGGTGAGTGTGAACGTGAGTGAGTACTCATGAGTGTGAGTGGACGTGAGTGTGAACGTGAGTGAGTGCGAAGGCTGAAAAATTGTGGTGAGTGAGTTTGAGTGAGTACTCCCTTAAAGTGCCGACCTATGGTGCCGAGAGTGCCGGAGCTCTATACGAGCTCACAATGCATACTGTCAGCATCACAAAACTTGCGTGACTAGAGCAGACGACGGTGAGAACAATGATAACGCACGCAAACTCATAGTTTTTTTAAAGATCGTAGAAATAGCGTTATGACAGCTCGGTCCCTTTTTGCATATAGCAGCGCAAGAATACAACACGGCAAACACCAACAACGCCAACATATATGAAAGAAAGTACAATCACTTACCCAAGCGGGCATGATGTGCCGGGCTGTGACCACAATATGCGCACCAGCTCGACTTAAATGACGCAGATGCATCCTGTGGTCCTGCATCAACAGCTCGCGTGTATCCATCGCAGGCGCGCGTATTTTCAAAGTTGCAGTGTCCTCGCATCACCCCTTAATATCGAGAAAAGTATATCCCTCCACGATTGCCGAGTACCGGCTTCACACAGCACGCTCAAACACCCGCCGCTGATGTGGAATGCGCTAGAACCCATTTGGCGCCAAAAACGCATCCTCCTTCCCATCGTACTATAATAACTTCGAACTCTCGTTTTCGCCTCCTTCCCCCCCCCCCCCCCCCCTTTTTTTTTCTCCACACAAGAGCACAGCAACAGAGTATAACGGCGGCGCGGAATCACGTGGTCATGCTTCCGAAGTCGGCTCTCTTCCTTTTCACGCGCGTCACGCGCGCAGGAAAGGGTATATAGTGCGCTCCGTGTATACCTCCTCACAGCATTGCTTGCCTTTGCGGCTGACGCTGCTTGCGCATGCGTAAACACCGACACTTGCGCTGCATGCGCCGACATGAACGGGAGCTAAATAGCAAGGATTCCGCTCGCGCGGCCTGTAGGCCGCCTACAAGGCGCGCTTGGAGGGTGAGCCCTTCTTTCTCGCACTCGTCACGGCTAACTCCTTCCGCATGGCCTCCTGCAGCCGTGACTTTTCCTGAATTTTGAAGCGTCCCGCCTACAGGACATGCGCTAGCCAGGACCTGATTAAGAGTGTATGAACGACCAAACCCAGCTTTAGGGAATCAAGCAGGGGTTCGTGCTCTGTGAAGCCGGCATGTACGCAAAAATGCATGGAATGTCTTATAAAAACACAGATGTAATAGAAATACAGCAGAGGCATTTTATAAGGTTGTTTTATTTTCGAGATTAGTAATAACAATTCTAATAAAGCAATTATGGCGAATTGTGAAAAAAGCACGCATTATATAGACATTCGTGCCATTAGATAATGAAATTAGCAGACGTTACGTAATCATATGCCTGTTCAGCTGCGCAAGTGCCTGAGCCAAACATGTATCAAAATAGTCAAAGCTCAATAACTCAACAAAAGACGTCTGTTCTCCAACGCGAGAAATATTAATGAATGTGTGCACAACTAGAGGGTAAAAAAGTTCAACTTTGAAGTCTTATTATGTTTTTCATTATTTCTTGCCTCTTTTGTGCAGGGACCAGACTGTCGACAGAAGAACACAGACCAACAGTGTCTTGAAACGTGGAGTATTGGCAATGCATTGTAGCGTTTGAATGACTGTATACAAAATGATGAAATCTGCATTTAATGAGTGCAGCTGCACTGCATTAGTCACGCTGGAGTGTCTACCCCCTGTATCTTCTTTATGATGTCCTACAAGCTGGAACCTCATCTTGGCAGTGTGTAGGCTGCATATGCTTGATTCACGGACACTTTGCAGCTTACGCACTAGTGTTTATCACTTTCGTCGTTCTTCATCAGCCACATATAATGAAGGTTCATTTACCATTTGCAATTTCAGCTTTGTCCAAATATCAATACTTAAATTAGCGTCATCTTGTCCTTTCATGATCGAACAGGATCTGATTCTTCAAGTTCTACAAAAATCAGACTTGTTCTATATACAGCAGCACCGCTCCTTTCCACGGAAGTGAGGTGCCGCGTTTCCAACAGGCAGACATGCTAATGTTGCAGCAATAGCGTATATTTACAGGGTTCTTCTGACCAGAAGTAGCCGCGATGACTGCAATGCTCTTGAGCATTTTTCAACATTTTGTTGCTCTGGTCTACGGTTAGCGACACTTCCTCCCAGGTTGAGAAAACCCACACGGTGGTTTTTACGACAGAACAGCGGCAAACGTCAGAAGCGGCTTCAGTCTCATGATTTGCACAATAACCATTGTGTACTGCCGAAGCTTCACTTTGCAACACAGACACCGCGGTCCTTCTCAGCAGGTATTCCCGGGAGTCATTATCTGCAAATGAATGCCAAAAGGTAAGTACAGAGAACATTCTTGCACTAACGAATGCGCTTATGCGCTTCCAGAATAAGAAGGCAGGACAAAAATTTTATAACGTGGCCGCCGCGTGAACTTGCAGACGGCATTTACAAAGATTTAAAGGGTCTATTCGAATCTGTAACGTTAGGCACATCAACACGTGCAGGGCGAATAGAACAAACACGGAAATAATTAACTGCTTACTCAAGCATCCTTAGAAGATTAACATTTTGCATGAAGCATACCTGATGTCCAAGCTGCGCTGTTAAGAACAATAAAGCACACATCCACACATCGGTCCCTGTTAACCGACGACATATGCTGCTAATTAAATAAAACAACTTTAAAACACTGCTTTCGTCGATGGTGGGAGGACGGCACACGATCGCATTGCTCAATTTGTGTAAAAGTGCAATTTGAACGCTCAACCACAGGTATAACATGCCTACTCTTTAACGCGACACTGGTGTAACCTTGACTAGCAGTTTCGAGCATTATCTTCCACATTACTTATTATACGAAAACGAACCACTACAAGAGTGCCACGCTGAAGCTCCCAGAAAAATGAAATGAGAAAAATAAACATTACGAACTGTGCACGTACCCCCGCAGCGAGAACGATTTACGTACAAGTAATTCTTGTACGCAGTGCAGTCGTGAATTCACAAAGCACGTCAGTGTAATGTGATACCTCGTAAAAATTACTCACTCACCCGCATTATCCGTTCGGTAGCTGCATCAGTGATCAGAAGGCTCTCAGCAACACGAAGGTAAACAAAGCAACAAATCGTCCGTTTGAGGGGCTGTGCTCCCTGCCATCACTCACGTCGTTCGTTAGTCACCATGGCGAAGGCTGGGTCACAAACAATACACACGCAGACACTACCGTAATTATAAACCGCGATTGACAAGCGCATGCGGAACGCAATAAATTAATCACGTGGAAACGTTCAGCAGCGCACAAAACGGAATCAGCTGTTCGTTCAGCAGCTGAGGTAGCCGGAGTGGCCGTAGTGCGTGTGACTGTAGCCAGACTTCAAGCGAGGGTTTCGCTTACTCTATCGGCTCAAGGCTTACGGAAGCTACACTAGCGATCTAAAGGCCTGTATTTTGCCGTAATGTCAATTGAGAAGGAAGAATAATTAAGAAAGACATATATTTATTGTGCGGAGGTAGCTATTTGCTAACCACATTTAGGATTATCCTCGTTATCAGACGTCTTTTGTTTCACTCGAGTGAAGGGGGGCATTTCCAAGGTCTCCCTTGGCGAAGGAAAGGCGGAGGAGAGTTCAAGAAACGCAGCGGCTCCTTGAATCGAGAAAGGCGCTTCGCCTTGACTTGGTGAAGTCGAGGAGAAGCCTTGAGTGAAGGAGCGTTTGTGAATACGGGGGTGAATCAAACTGATTGACGCGTGAACTCGGGTACAAACTCGTTGATTCTGAGAAGGCCCCAGTTCAACTCGTGACTGTAATGGTGCCCGCGTGACTGTCAAAGGTTTCATGCGGTGGACGCTAAGCAGCAGCCACTTTGCATATAAAATAATTTGGTCAGCCTTTACTATTTGTGCAAGGCTGGAGCCATAGAGTAGCTTGTGATCACCTAGCTTCTTCCAGCGTTTTAAGTCGGTCGTCTGCTCAGTCTGCTCGGTATACGCTTCGAAGTAAAGAACGCATCAGCTCGGACTTAATTTTGATTATACTAATTAGGCAGCATTTAATTAACATAATATTGAACAGTCTTGTCTTGATTGGTAAGGTTTTAATTAAAACGACAATAATTACCTCGGCTGCAATTAGCATGATCTTGATTAGTATGCAGTTCATTAACATAAACCTAATTCGCATGATCATGATTAGCATTATAATATTAAGGTCTAGTTAGGATGACTTTACTTAGCATGCTTATAATTAACGTCGCGTTAATTAGCCTGGTATTTGTTAGCACGGTCTAACTTCACATGGCTTCATTAGCATGGTCTTAGTAAGGTATGGCTTCATAAGCTGGGTCTTAGCATGCCTTGGCTTAATTAGCTTGGTCATAGCATCTCTTGACTTATTTAGCTAGGTGTACCGCCCACCCACTTAGCTAATCAGCCGGGCGCACGTCGTCGGGCAGCGAGCACACCATGAAGGGATGAAGAGGGCGCGCGCCTGTCGAGCAACGCGCAAGAATGTGCAGGCTCACCATTATGATTGTACACGTGGCCTCGGGTTTAGCTACGGTCGCGATATTTTAAGGTGCTCGGCCGTAACTAATCTCAGAGGCCACCGTGCTAATTATTCTAAAGGATACTTAGTACAGACATTAAAAACTTCAAAACGAATTTAAACAGCCCCTGCCTTTAAAATATATCATCAGTAAACCTTTCTAGCACTTTTATTGCATGGGTGCACTTCTGCACTCAGTGGAACGACAAACAAATTAAAGAAGATGCCTCTGGTTTGAAAACACCGCCCAATTTTGTCGACCGTCCTTGACGTGACGCCGCGTTCCATCGTAACCAATGGAACGCAGCGCGCGCTGATGGGTGGATCTGACCTTTTCGTACTGTTGGCTCGTTCAAAAGGGGGTGTCGCCAGAGCTCGGAAAGATCCCGAGATTCGCCAAGCTCGGGCTATCCTGCATAGCGCCCCTATTGTCCGCAATGTCCGACCTGATAGCATCAAGGACTGCTACAAAGGCATTTATAGATTTTCTGAAGAATACTGGACTTGACAGTAGACTTTAAGAAGACCACTGTGTTACGTGGTCATTGCACATACGTCTCACCTCTTCCTGTCCCCATCATCATCATTTTTATCACTCTTTCCCTCCCTTTCCCTTTTCCCCTGTGCTGAGTAGCAGGCCAGAGCGCACAAGCTCAGACCGACCTCTCGGCCTTCTAATAAATTCGCTCTCTCCCTCTTTAAAGAAAGACTTACCGATTACTCCCTATGGTGTTGGCTTCCTTTCTACAGATAGAGCACCCTATGACATGGTTATGTAGATATGCATGCACAGCATATGGAAAACGAGAATGGCGGTACAAAATGCTGACCCAGAGGCTCGTTCCGCTAGAGAGTACTTTACTGAATACGCAGTATATATCAGAGAAATGTATCGCGTTACCACCAATATAGATGTCTATGTTAGATGAGCTGGTTTCATTGAAGCAGTTTTAAGGAAATTTTTTTAAGGAAATTAAAGTTCTAGCTTATGCCGACGACATTGCCTTCTTTTGCTTCGATAAACCCAGCTTTGAAGAAGCAGTAACCACTACTTTACGTTTCTGTGAAATCGCTGGCGCCAGCATAAACTTTGATAAAAGCAGCGGATTCTGGCTGGGCATGTGGGCTCAAACTCCGTCGGTGTTCTCAAACATCCATTGGAATGCGACTCCTATGCGGTATCTTGGTGTGCCTCTTGATAACTATCGCAATAGTGGCCCACATTGAACAACCGCGATAACTACTATACTTCGAAAGGTGTCAACATGGCAAGGACGAGACCTTTCCATTTTTGCGGGAGCGAAAGCATGCAACATATTTCTTGCATCAAAACTTATTTATGTTCTGCACGTTTTGCACTGCTCTCGTGTGCACATTGAAGCCTTTCACATGATATTTGCTTCTTTTATTTGGTGCTCTTCATGGGAACCCATGAGAAGAGACAACCTTTTTCTTCCGCTTGGAAAGAGTGGCCTCAGCCTAGTTCATTTGTTTGTGCGACAGTTGGCATTGCGATCTTTTTACCTTAAGGACGTGCGTCACCCCTTTCTTCTAGCGGTTCTTCGAAACCGTCTATGTTACCACCTTCCTTTCATTTATGTCACAACAAACGTTGCTAAAGAATCGCAGTTGTGGGGATTCCTAAAAAAATTGTCGATACTATCAACTTTTTGAAAGCCAGGTTTACTTTAGAGTACTTATATAACATTGACAGAACAACACTAACCGCTGGACTGTTGAACAGCCTTTTCCCTGAACCTGTTTATCGACGGCCATATTCGCTTTTGTCTGGTCGTGATGTATTATTCCGTGTACGTAGAACGTGTATATCTCCAGCAGCTAAAACATTTTTCTTTAAGCTACACACCTCCACTCTACCAGAGAAGACATGGCTTAATGAAAAATCAATATATGTGCCCTGGACAGTAAATTGTAGACTCTGTAACCAAGCTGAGATGATAGAGCACTGTTTCATTCATTGTCGTGACGCATTCTATTTTTGGGACATTCTAAAGAGAACAATCAGAAAAGACCTCCCTATCACCGCTCATGATATTAGGTTCCTCCCTTTCAAAAAGAGCCTCACCAATAATACGCCATATGATCTGTTTATGTTATTAGGACTTTATTCGCTGTGGAAAAGTCGCATGATTGACAAACACGCCGAGCCACCACGATCGACGAGGTCTGTTTTCCGAGAAGCTGCTCGAGTGCGCAGTGTTGTTGAAACCTTTGACTCCGTTCCGGAGTGGCTTGCACTTCTGGACGCTTGTGCGTGTTTGCCTGACTTTTGAAGTGCCTCCTACAACGTAGGTGTTGGAACAACGTAGGTGTTGTGCATGTTAAAACAATTCTTATGTGGCAAATTATGATATGCGCAGTTCGCAACAATTGCAAGTAATGATTCCATGCATTAAAGAGAAAAAAACGGCGTAGCTCAGTGGTGGAGTGCTGGGCTGCCACGCAGACGGCCCGGGTTCGATTCCCATTCTGCCATAAGTATTTTTTATTTAGTCAGTTTTTTTCTTACTTCACGCTATAGCGGCGGCGGCGAATGCGGCGGACAACTACGGCGCAAACACGGCCGTTGTTGTGATCTCATAACAGCTTTCACTAATAGGCGCGCCCGAAGAGAATAACATGCTTGTTTTTTTTTATGTTTTCAGAGGCTCTTAGAGGCCCGTCAAGCATCGGAAAGATGCTTTTTCATAGCAGGGGGCAATGCCATGCGCGCTTATTTTTATGTTTTTCGCACTCTTGCGCCTTACACCTATTTCCACGGCCTTGCGCAAACTGCGCCTGACTGTCTGCGAACCACCCTTATTGTTTTTGGAACCTCTTGATCAGAGCTCCGAAAGACTCTTTGATGCTACATGTATAAATACCGAGGCTCTTCATCGCCTATCAGCTTACCGACGTCTGTGCTTTCCGCTTTCGCTGTGTTGCTTCTCTTACAGGACGCAAATAAGTTCGCCCAATAAGGCGCTCTATCTTTATCGGCTACGCTTTGCTTTCGTCACCGTCTCACCGACGTAAGTAATATATATATATATACATATATATACATAGGTCGGCAAAATAAATGGAGCTCACTCAGACTCACTCAATAAATATATTTTTCGCTTAGGACTCACTCGGACTCAGACTCACCAAAATTTTGCAGAAGCAGACTCACTCGGACTCAGACTCACGAAATTTCTCTTCAACCAGACTCACTCGGACTCAGACTCACCGGTGTTTTCGTCATCCAGACTCACTCGGACTCAGACTCACTAAACTTTTCATCAAACGGGCTCATTCGGACTCAGGCTCATGAATATTTTCGTCAACCTGACTCACTCGGACTCAGCTTCACCAAAATTTTCCTCAAGCGGACTCACTCGGACTCAGACTCACCAAAATATAACTCAGCCGGACTCAGTCGGACTCAGACTCACCAAAATATAACTCAGCCGGACTCACTCGGACTCAGACTCACGAAAATATTACTCAGCCCGACTCACTCAGACTCAGACACACGAAAATATAACGAAAATATAACTCAGCCGGACTCACTCACCAAAATATTTGTCAGCCGGACTCACTCGGACTCAGACTCACCAAAATTCTCCTGAAGCGGACTCACTCGCGGACTCACAGACTCGCCTAACTTTTTTCTCAACCAGACGTACTCGGACTAAAAATTAGCAATATTCGATTTGGCCCGGCTCATCCAATAAATGTCGAAGGAGCGCCATAAAATAGCTTATGTAGAATAGCACATGTAAAGGGTTCAGAAGTGCCAGGAAACCTTCAAAATATATGTATGATAGCTTTCAACATACAAAAAGAAGTTATTTCCCGTGCATCGCAATGTCTATCGTAAAGAGAAATTCAACATTACACGAGACTTTTGCAATATTGAGAATGTTTTCTTTAAATATAAGAATGGGTATACCGACCTTCGAGGAACATTAGGTTTTCATTCCTGTTACCTTTGAAATGCGCTATGCGCACGCGCCATTTGTTTTCAATGGGCGAGCGCGTACGTGCGTTATTGGCAGACCCAATTAGCCTATAAATGAAGTCCTTTCTTACGCTTTGCCGTTCGAAGGCCTAATCACGCTACTTGGGAACGAAGAAAGCTTGACATTACGTTATGGCGCTTTTCTAAACACGTTCATGAAACTGCCAATGGTCTTGCAGTTGATTTACCGCTCATTGACAACGCGAAAAAGAAAATAATATGAGGCGGCCATCTTTTGCAGAATCGAGCTCACCACCCTTGAAAAATTTTGGAAACATGGCTTTATAGGGTGCATGGTTCTGCCTCTCTAAAGTTTCGAAAACACCTGCCACGATAGTCTAGTGGTTGTGGTGCTTGATTGCTCACCCGAAGATCCCGGCATCGAATCCCGGCCGCATTTTCGATGGATGCCGAAACGCTTGAGCCATGTGTGCTTATATTTTGGCGCACGTAATGAACCCCAGGTAGCCAATATTTCCGTAGCCGTCGACTACGGCGCCCCTCATAATCACATCATGGCTCTCGGACGTTAAACGCCAATAATTATTCTACTAGTGTTTCGAATTATAGAAATGGTAAGTTCGGTTTTAGTCGATGTCATGCTTTCGCAAAGTGATTGCGGATAATATAGGTTCGTATTTTACGTCGCAAAGCCAAGATGTGGTTGTCAGAGACGCCGTAGTGGAGGGCTCCAGATATTTCGACCACCCAGGTTTCTTCAACGTGCATCTTAATCTAAGTACACGGGTTGTGACTGCGTTTGTTTCTAGCAAGATATTTTTCGGAGCCGGCTAAGAACCAGTTGTAACTGTTAGTGACTACTCTATCTCGTGGATAATGGTAAAGAGTCGTATCAGTACCACGCTGGATACGGACACAAGGCAAAAAGGAACGTGCATAGGCGCGCCGATGAGAGCCGGCCAATGTGTTCAAAGGCATGGTCGAAGCTTTTTGCATGGTCTGGTACAGACCATGCAAAACGAGGTGGCAATTTTCTGCTTTCCAAAAACCCCAATTGCTGACAGTCAAGCCGATTGCAAGAATGCCGTATTGAAAGGTGGGGACGCGGGCGCCGCTTCACAGTGATCCTACTAGTCCCCAGAAAGGACAGGAATATTCATTTTTAAGAAAAAAGTCACTGGACAAGGCCCTGAACTGACAACTAGAGGGTTTACTACAAACCAGACGCAATAAATTCACATACCTAACCCTGCGCTATTAGCAATTTTATTTCTTTTTATTCTCACTGCGTCGCTATTATATCTATCCTTAATAACTTATTATTTGTATTGTTTTTACTTCGATGTAACTGCTACTCTCTTACGCATTCTCAAATGCACAGCTCCCCTCTGTAATTCCTTCGGGCCTTCAGGGTACTATTAAATAAATAAATAATTGAGGAGCCTATTTTCAGCGGGTAAATGGGGCAGCGGAGGTTGCCATAACGTACTGTTTTTCTTTGCAGAATGACAGACTGATGGGCAATTGGTGTGGGTTCATAATGACATCTAGTGATTCATGAAACATATGAGAAATGCGCTAATTTGTCTCCCGTGAGGGGACACTGCTCAGCGACTTATAATCGAAAGCCAGTGCTACAACAAATACAAAATGAGTGATATGAAGGCAGGACATGCGCTTTTTTTTCTTTCCTGCTTCAAAGCCTACATTCTCGAAAGATGCAGGGAGGGGGGTAAGGGATGGAGAGCAGTGCTCGAGTCTCGTATATTTATGAGACCGCTCCTTATCTTCATACCAGCGCATATCCCCCCCCCTCCCCCCACTATCTTTCCCATTGAAGTTCTGAAACAAAATTTTGAAGGCTAGATAACATGTGGGATAGATTTGTGTACACACACGCGCATCATCTACGAAATATCAACAGACAATATAGCCTAGGACATATTTAAAATCGATTTTAAAGTTACTATCGCCCTACTGCAGCTAAACGTGCATTCGTTTATTGTGTAACCAACCAACCACCCACTGGGTCACGAGTTTAAATATAAAACTCCAACCAAAATCACCAATCGTCGCCACAGCAGCGGATAGAAGAACGGAAGACAATAATTCGTGACCTCTACACCATCGGCTACACAAAGGCGTTTATTCGCAGAGCCCTCCGTAAGAGAAAAGACGGGGGGAAACGTGACACCCACAAGCCATCCACCACCATCGGCAGTTTCATCCCTCGGCCCAAAGACAGCGCGTCTGCGGAAAAAGCGCAGGCCTTCGTGTACCGGATCACGTGCGCCGACTGCCCCGCTTCCTACATTGAGGAAACTAAGAACTTCCATGAAAGAATGCGGCAGCACAAGAATGATCTCCGTCACTTGAACAGCGGACGGACCGAAGTGACACAGCACTGCCAGTGGTTTGACCACCATACCAGTCCCGACGGCGCGGTGATTTTGGAAAAAGAAAGGAACCTTCGCCGGCGGCCCCTCCTCGAATCCTGCTACATTGAGAAGACAGCGGGAAACAACCACACCACGGGGCACTGCCCTCCCTCTACTGCCAGGGCTTGCGATGACTCACGGCAAACAACCGCCTGGCAAGAAGGCGTTGCACATCTCGGGCCTTCTCACCCCTGAACAAGAAGCCGATCATGCTTCGAAACGTCGCGGTTTCTTAAAATAAATTTTGGCTGGAGTTTTCTCTTTTCCCCAGTTTTCTGTTATCCCAACCAGACAGACTTCTGCCGAATGTTCACTTTTGAAAGAATAGAGATATTTGTGTTGCAGGCCCCAAGCCTAGAGTGTCGAGCTCGTTGCTTCGTTTTGTACTTTCCTTGCATTCCTTGGGGGGTACTAGGAGCTCGAAAGCAAGACACGAGAAACGAGGCTGGGAAACGCCCGTGCCATGAAGCTTTTTGCCGTGTGGCTTGGACGAACACAATGACGGCTGAGGGACCACCGAAAGTTCTTCGGCGCGTCAACGCTGTCTATGAATGGAAAGGTGTTTGAATAGGAAAGAAAAGAAAAAAAACGAAAAAAAAAACGGGTTTTGCTTGAGTCGGCAAGGACTGTACTGCAGGCGTGCTGGGAAAATATGGCAGCAATATCTCCCAAAGAGAGTCTAGAATTTGAAGAGGTCATTAAAGTTTAAGAATTGCCGAGAGGTAACAGCATTCTTTGACCACATTACAGCCCGAAGAAATTTGTTTTTGCAAGTGATGAAGCGTCGCGTATGGCATGAATGGTGCGTCTCTACCCCATTCCTTCTTGAAATCCGGTCGCTACAACTTTCGAGGTACCACGGGGGCAAGCTTTATCTAGCCACTTTAAATAACGAAGCCGCTGTTTAATTGGTAGCGAATGACATGACGAAAGCCGATGGTCTGTGTCGTCGCTGCATTTTTAACAAAGCTTGAAATTCGGCGAGATGGTGCATAGCTACTGGGAAATTTTTGAGCGCGGTACAATGCATTCACAAGCATTCAAAAGCGCCCGTCTTGTCTCTCTCGTACTTGTGAATGTCTTGTTTGGCGCTCGAAAATTTCCCGATTGCCACATTTATTCATGAAAAAACCGAAGCGACATCTAAAGACACAAGCGGTTCATTGCAACAGAGAGCGAAGGGGCGCTCGATGCTCGCGAATCGTGCTGCTTTGTCGTATTTGAATGCACATGGATGATGAAGCTCGAACATTGCACTCATTCTCCGTTGATTACGTACATAATTGTAGATCAAACTCAATGTGGATCCCGATTTCGCTTAATAAAAGTGCCTGGAGTTGTACATGTGTCAGAACATGCTGCACAGCCCACTTACATGCCCTCGTATATGAGGGCATGGACAGCTTGATAATTTGAAAAATAATTTCGAGGGCTTTACAAGACGGTACGTCTATACGATTACAAGGCACGCCATAAAAGGAGGCTATAAATATTTGTAACCATAGGTCGGCAAAATAAATGCAGCCCACGCAGACTCACTCAATAAACGTTTTTCGCTTAGCACTCACTAGGACCCAGACTAACCAAAATTCTGCTGAAGCGAACTCACTCGGACTCACACTCATTAATATTTTCTTCAACCGGACTCACTCGGATTCAGACTCACCAAAATTTTGCTGAAGCGAACTCACTCGGACTCAGACTCACCAAAATTTTGCTGAAGCAGACTCACTCGGACTCAGACTCACGAAATTTCTCTCCAACCAAACTCACTCGGACTAAGACTCACTGGTGTTTTCGTCATCCAGACTCACTCGGACTCAGACTCACTAAACTTTTCCTCAAACGCACTCACTCGGACTCAGACTCACCAAAATATAACTCAGCCGGACTCACTCGAACTCAGACTCACCTAACTATAATTCAGCCGGACTCACTCAGACTCAGACTCACGCCTCAATCTGAGCCTGAGTGAGTCTGAGTGAGTCGACTCATGAGTGAGTTTGCCGACCTATGTTAATATATATATATATATATATGAACGCCTCCTAGAAAACTAGCAGTTCCGTGTACGAATACAACCGATGAGCGAAACTCCTTAGAAATGGGACGCTAACGACTATGCGCCTGATCTCGCTGCTGGCTTTCATGAAGGTGGTAGGGTGGCGAGCGGGTGGGGAGCGTCTGCTGTGCTCGGTGGCGGGAACGACTAAGCGAGTGGGAGTGCGGCGCGCGCAGCGCAGGGAGAGGGAGAGAGGTGGGAGAGGGGTGCGAGCGGTGATGGGAAGGGAGCTTCGACGGCGGCGACGGAACGCCGCGCGCAGCATTTCGTTGTCTTTTTGCGCCGGCACCGGGTGGGGAGAGCGTCTGCTACTACCTTCGACAAAGTGCCCGTAGTGCGCTAGAATGATGGTTGTCATTTCACAATCCACGATAAAGTTGGTGAAAGTGAAGACGACCATTATAACCAGGTGTGCACAGAGCTTATTCATTTTAACCTCGAATTTCTGGTGCGCTAGAACCAAACCGCTCAAGGCCCTAAACATTTCCTCTTAAATCACCGGCCACTGCAACTTAAAGCGATGCTTAAGAGAAGAAAGCTTCGACGGGGACGGTGGGGTGCGGGCCTAAGGAGCTTCGCTTCTAAAAACAACTATGCTTGGGACGTCGTAAGCTTTGCCATTAGAGGCACACTGCCGCGCGTTTCGAGCGGGCGCCGTCTGGTGGTGCTGGCAACTGTACGCCGGAGCTAACTGTACGCTGTCACTGACGGCGTAACAACTGCACGCCGTCAACTAACTTTTCAAGTAACACTTCGTTGTTAATTCCATTGAAAGCTGTAAATGAATTCAGCTAAATACCCAATGTAGACTTTCCGTTCAAATCCTACTTCAAAAAAATTGGGGGGACCTGTAAGCTTCTTCTTTAAGAGTTGAACGCGATAGCGATATCCCGTCCCGAGTGCGTACTTCAACCACTTAGTGCATAGTTGCTATGCACCCACTATACGTGGTGTAAAGGGAATACGCGCAGTAAGGTGTGTGCCTTTTATGCTAGGTGTACTGCGAAGTTTCTTGTCATTATTTACCACAATTCTTCAATTCATGGAAAATTACCGGATGACCAGAGGGTAGCCGGAGTTGTGCCCGTACGCAGGAAAGGTGATCGGGCTTTATTAGAAAATTATCGTCCTCTGTCGCTTACATCATGATGCTGTAAGCTAATCGAACACATCATAGCCAATGAAATAAATGCATTTTAAGTGAACACCCAGTCCTCTCAAATTACCAAAACAGGTTCAGAAAAGGCTAGTCACCAGTTACAGAATTAGTTTCAGTTATACATTCGCTAGCGTCATGTCTTGGTAATAACGGTCAGATTGGCCTAATATTTCTAGATTTCAGCAAAGCCTGTGATGGAGGTCCACACGACAAACTAATCCCAAAACTCACGCAAATTGAACTTCCGGAAGTTTTCATCTCATGGACTACTATCTGACAAATCGATAGCAGAGTGTAGCAGTTAACAAGCGGAAGTGTCGCAATCTTCCGGTTAGCTCTGGGGTCTCTCAAGGGAGTATATTTGGACCATTCTTGTTTTTGCTGCACATTAGCAATATGGTGACAGTAATTGATCCTAACATTTAAAGCAGGTTTACAGATGATTGCGTGCTCTTTCATGAAATCAATTTAACTGACGGTCAGTACCATTGTAACTCTGCTCTTGCTACCATTTACGAATGCTGTAACACATGAGATATGCATCTTAACGTTGATGATACCGTCTATCTTCGTTTCTCTCACCGAAACGCTCCCATTTTCTTAACATACAGGCTAGGCTCATTGCTACTGAATGAAAGTACCCAATAGAAGTACTTATGGGCTACAGTTACTAAGATCTTATCGTGGATGTGAGATATAGGATACATTTGTTCTTCTGCATTCCGCAGTTTATATATTGAAGACACAAGCTTGAAAACTCATCTGCAGGTGTGAAATTACTTGCTTATAACACACTAATTAGGTCAAAATTTGAATATGCGTTTCTTTTTGTGACCCCTTTACCAAAACCAACATTACCCGTCTAGAGAATCTACAGAGAAGAGCTGTGAGGTTTATTTATTCAAAATTTTTTCCGCATGACTTTTTTACAGTTTCTTTACTTGCTTTGAAATAGGAAAATAGCAATTAATTAGCGCTGGGCAGAGATACTCAGAAAAGTATTCCGGAATACAGATGTCGAAATACAAGTGCTGCAAGTCTAAAATATAGAAACTGATGTACATTCCCCTTTGACTCAACGAGGTATTTCGGAGATACATTTGCGAAAAGACCAAAAAAAAGGTATTCCGGAATACACATACGAGAACACAGATAGTTACTGTGGTAGATTTTATTTCCTGGATACAGATACTCCGAAAAGACATTTATGAAGTGCAGCATAATATTGTGGATAATGCTGCAGCGTGTTACCCTTTCGCGATCGTCGACGAGTATCGTTGTCATGAGATTTTCTAACAAAATGACCGATGGCGACTGTACTAGTCATCAACAAATATTGGCCCCGCACGAAAGCGATGAAGAAGACACTCGTCATACTTGTGTTTTTCCCGCTAGACACACTTGTTCATGTTGGTACATGTGTGTTTCGGCTTTCATTTTATTGGCATTCTTCTGTATATTGCCAGGTGGTAAAGCTACCTTCAAGTCATCTTTTTATTCGCGATTAGTGAAATAAAGGAGCGCCATTGAATTGAAAGAACGGTACCCTTTTATTGAAAAAAAAAACTGATCTCCTCAAAACTGAGCAGAAAAACGTTCTCGGTGATTTTGGCACGTTTTTCTTCTTTTCTTTTGGTCGCGTAAGGGTTTAAACTTGCCAGTAAATCACACAGCCCGAGTTACTAAACAACACCAGTGTATTGAAAGAAAGCACGCATTTTAACACTGAAGATTTGCTTTGATGGGCAGGTTGTTCCGTTAACTGCGCTCAGACAACAACAGCTTGACACTCTGTCTTCTGGAGAGCGTCGGTTCGGCTTCAACACAAAACTCGCGAACTAGCCAAATGGCGGGCCGCCGAAAAAAAATAATAGGGGTGCTCCTCCAGCCTTTAAATATAGCGGTTTTGTCGGCAAGGCTGACAATGCTCCCTCCGCATTTGGGTCGTAAGAGGTGTCGGGCGCTCTACCACATGTGCCATACTGTGCGTCTGGGAACCCTTCGCCACCCTCTCTGTGTCGCCGACCGGTGGCGCGCATTTGCCTTGCTAAGCACAAAAAGTGTAACTTTCCCCTTTGCAAATGTGTGTAATGACTTCCGACAAAAGTAACTAGATACCCGCGTCCAACAATGTATCCCGAAATAATCGATACATCTTAAGAGTATTTCACTACTGAGATACAAAACCATTTTTCGAATGTATCTCGATACACAAATGCAGATACTCAATAGTATATCTGATATACTATCGCGATAATGCCCAGCCCTACAATTAACTCTTCACCCTATCTTTCATCTTCAACAGCCAGGCATACTCGCCCCCCGCTGTCCTCAATCAATGACATCATATATTACGCGAACAAATTCATTCAACTTCTCTTTTTTCCGGCGCACTGTAACAGATTTGAATAATACTTTGTTGCCTTCCACCACATTGTGATTGTTTCAACTGAATTAACTTTGTTTATATTTGCTTTGTTTGTTTCTTGGTATTGCCCTCAATCTGCTTGGGCCTGTATAAGGTTTGCGTTATTGTATAATGGATTAAGAAGGAAAAGACAAGATCCTACGTACAGAAGTGCGGAAAATTGTGCCGCTTTTCGTATCCTATCCAGAGGGAGGAGAGAGAAGCCTTCTTTAGAGATGAGAACCAAGATAGCAGACAGCGCTATTGCTCTAAACACCTCTGCACACATTAGAAAAGCAGTGGCCACCCAGCAGCACAGGCAGTCGAACCCAGTGCCTCACCCGTTGGAGGCTGTCATGGCAAGTGCTTCTTCAAGTTATGGTATGCTCCGCCATGGCCTCCGAGATTAGCCGGCGGCGCGGCGCCGGCTAATCTCGGAGGCTATGCCTCTGCACTACTCGTTAAATGCACGGCCTCTAGGTGGCGCTACTTTACACCCGATATCCAGCAGATCGCGTTGGAGGCTCCGGAACGACGGTGGTAGATATATATTCTTGCACGTTTTAAGCTCGTCTTTACCTTCCTATTTTACCGAAAGTAGAATATCAGGTGGCAGCGAAAAATTAATTGAGAATATCTCAGCTGTTTATTTTTTTTCTTTTCTTGCTTTGGCTTTATTTGTTTGGATATGGTTATGGAAGCACGGATACACGTGCTACCGCGCGTGTGTTCGTAAGGTGTCATGCCCGTTCGTAAGGTGTCATGCGCAGCTGCGCAGTTTGTAATGGGTGAGCAGCTTTAAATCACCGATTCGTTACACAATTCACTTGTTTTGACGCCTTGTGCGATGCTAGAATTCTGCCACGCAATATTACGTGTGCTAAGAAAACTCCACCCATTATATGACATTCTTATACCGTTCTTATACGACGTAGTTTCAAGCATTGGCGTGGCTCTGGCGTAGAACAACTGCTTGCCATGTAGAAGGCCTGGGTTCGGTTCTCATACTGACTAACCATTTTTATTTATTTGCATCTATCTCGATTTTCGATTACAGACAACGCCAATTTTTCGCTCAGTACCAACGAACGGACAGCGACACCGGAATTTCTGCGAAACAAGCTTTTTAACGCCATAGCGTTAAGAAGCTGAGGTAATGGGCAGGTTATGAGTGGTCGAGACGACAATAGAAAAAATTAGCTGCTTCCCACAGTGTGCTCGTGAATAGAATTATAGAGCTAGAGAATGTTTTCGCAAGAAAACGAAAAATAAGAAAGTCTACAGGAGAAAGGCTTAAAGCAACCGTGGATCAGTCGCCAAGGTAAATACTGAAGAGGCAGTTCGCGGAGAAAATACTAGGGCTTGGACCACCAACAAGGGAAAGCTTGAAGAGCAATCTGACATGGCAAACACAGGCGCAGCTTTCATGAAGTTCTTCGGGAGGAAAAGGGCAAATCATCAGCCGTGACTCAAGCCGGTAAACAGATCAGGAGCCAGGGCCAAGGCATCTCAGCCGGACAGCTTGATCATGTTAATAGTACCAGTGACTCGAATTTGATTAGATGCCCCGAGACGGTTAAGGAGAGAGTGAAGGGAAATAGAACAGCTTCTAGAGGAATGTTCCGAAGTCTTACGCAGGTGTGAGTCGTTGGACAAGCGAGACAAAACTTCGCAGTTGGACATTCTGGGCGCAAACTTATAGCATTGGCGGGAGGGCTAAATGACGTCTTAAATTCAGAAATTATCAGAAGTAGCGAGGAGTTTGACAAGTATGGTCGATAACATGCGCCCCGTGTTCTACCAGGTGCAAATTGTCATCCGCACATTGCCGGAGGTGGCAGTGCACGATGGCAGCCTAGAAAGAGCGGTTGTCACCGCCAGCAAAACGATATGCAGAATGAGTCGTGAGAAAGGTTTCGAGGTGGTAGGACATAGAGAAGGTGCATAGGTGCGATGGTTAACCAAGAGACAGAATTCACTTCGATGGGAGGCTCGGTCATAGTAGCTCTGTTGTTGTTTTTGAAGGGGGGGGGGGTGTAGGCGCACACGGACACTCCGGAGGCTACGGTAGCAAGTAACGAAGAAGCCAATGACGGCGACTCGTTGGCAGGCAGCATTCTGAAGAATGGGAAGAAAAGTACAAGAAATATGAGAAGGACGTGCTGTGCAATTCGTTACATACGGCGTTTTTCGCTGGTCGATCCGGAGCGGCCACCGAATACGTCTAGCAAGCACTCGAATTTCTTAAATATGAATGTTTCAGGAAGTTCTCTAACACGTGACACAATCCGGTACCGGAAGATATACCGCGGCACAAGACATGACCGATGTGCCTCGGAAAAGCGGGCTCTTGACTTCGCGCTTCGACGCCGGAGCTACTGAGAGCGACAGGTTGCAGAGCGAGATGATCTCGAACGATCAGCCAAAAGCGTGAACCCCTTCTGTATTGTGCAGTGAAGTTCGAATTCGTCGCAGCTGAGCAAAAAGAAAAAAAATATACTGCAGATCCACGAAGTGAATGCTGATGATGTAGCGAAGCTCCTTGGAAGCCAGTCTACGTCATTTCATTTTACTAAGTGTAGCGCCATGGTGGATGCGCTAGCACTGCACGGTCTAAGTACGAGCGGTTTGCGAGCAATGCAGCGCGCTGTACACGGCTTGTATGCGCGCTCTAGGTACGAGCGGCGCTGCGCCGGTGCAGCACCTGCGCGTGGTCGGTATGAGCGCTGCGTGCGCTCTGCGAACGGTTCTGAGCACGACGTCAGGACCTTGATCGATACGCTTGCTGAGAGAGGGTTTCGGAGCGGTGCCGCAGCTGTTCCGACGAGGACCGACGACGACGACGGCGACAACGGACATCGTGCAAGCCTAAGGAGCTTCGCTCCTAAAAACGTGCTCCGGGTCATCCAAGAAAAGACGTCCAAACATAAAGGGTGGTAGACCGACGGCAAAATGGTGATTTATAATTTGAGAAGCGCTTGAACACACAACTGCTTGGTGTTTACGCGGTTGCCTAAACACACCATAGACAAATAAAAGATCCGCCGCGGTGGTGGTTTAGTGGTTATGGTGCTCGACTGCTGACCCGAAGGTCGCGGAATTGAATCTCGGCCGCGAGGGATGTTCGATGGAGGCGAAAATGCTTGAGGCTCGTGTACTTAGATTCAGGCGCACGTTAAGGAGCCCCAAGTATTCTAAATTTCCGAATCCCTCCACTACAACGTCCCCCCATAATCATATGCTGCTCCTGGGACAACAAATCCCAACAATTATTAAGGATCACGGGGACGAGGAAGTGAGTGAAGTGATCGTGGCACGTGATGTACATACTAGGAACAGCACAAGTTTTCTTCATGCGTGTATTCGTATAAAGGCGCGCGGATCCTTCAACCATTTACTTAATTCACTACTTATGACCTCGTTATCTTCTTTTGTCTGTTCAGGTTCGCCTAGCGTGGCACATACAACGCGTTCCAAACAGTTCATTCAGCCATTTAAGCTGTTTCACTAATATAACCCTGCAGAACACCCTTAGCGAACTGATATAATGTGTAATGGGTGAGACGGAAGCACTTTCTCCTCCGTTAATATTTGTTTCACAGTTTTTCGCACGACGGTGTCTTGAATTCACCCGTTTTTCCTGCTGCTTAAGGGATAGAGGGGCAGTAGATTCATCAAGCTGTCCGAGACAGTTGTCTTCAGCAGCTCCTTGGCCTGTTTCTAAACAGATCAAAAAATGAAGAACTTGAAAAAAGAAAACATTTTGATAGGGCAGGATGAGACAGCACCTAGAGGATGGAATGAAAACGAGAGAATTCAACAATCTGTGCTCACTTCTCAGTTATCTCTTTCGAGCCGTCATTTGCTTCCCCACGTTCGTATTTCAAAATATAAAAAAATCACGCCATATCCACGAAGTGAATGATGATGAGTGGGCGAAGCTCCGGAGGTAATCTGGTAAACCGTCAATCCCCGTAAATTTTGCCCACTCGATGGGGTAGATGATGATTTTGTTCAAGAGCTCTACGGACCACAAGGAGGGGGTTCCCCTGATTTTGTTTTCCTCATCAGCGTCATCGTCATCGTTATCACATGTAGTGGGTACATTCCACTATACTGGAACGCGCTTATTCTTCATGGTCATCACACGTCCATCGTCATCTTTATCACATGGAGTGGGTACATCCCACTATACGTGGCTACCTACTACTACTACTACTACATACTACAAAGGAGGGACAGACCCACACCCTAAGGAGCTTCGCCCCTAATAACCGTCAGTGCGCGGTGTATTCGTGCCTCACTGGCTATTATGGGTGCGCCCAGTAAGTGTTTTAAATCTTGTTACCCTCAGAATCATCATCATTATGAGCCAACAGCGACATCGTTAGCAGCGGCAGCATGGTTGGAAGCGATCCGTTGCTGCTCAGCGCAAGGCAGTTTACTCCAGGCGTGTCCATTCGTTCCAGAATTTGCCGCTTTATTTAGCTCCAGAATTCCAGCAGCCACATTCCACACGCGAAAGAGCGGCACATCACCTGTAGTACTCCATGTTAGACCCTACAAGTAAGGAATGCGTCGGGTCGCCGTGCGGCACTGCGACCAATACAGCGACACAGCGTCGTAAGATGCTCCTTCCGACTTCTGCGACAGCTGCGACCGAGAGAGCTGCACCATCCCGGCCTTCGCCTTTTCCGAAATTGGATATATCTCCTGCACTGCGTCGGAATGCGAGGGCTCGACTTTCTCGATGTTCCATATGCGAAGGCTCATCACTGCAATCAGGCATTCTCTCCTCTGACGAGAACGTGGCGGCCAATTCAGTTAAGCAGCTGCTGCCGGCGCCGCTGAAGCACGAGAAGACCAGTTCGTTCAGCACAGCATTGAGGCCGACTGAAGATCTGACTCCGACAGTGTCTCCTGTGAAGAGGAGCGACGTCTTGCCTGAATATCACGACATTTGGAGAACGTCCAAGCCTTGGATGCATGTGTCCTTTTCCCAAGCCGCCAAAAAATTATCCACTGAACGAACAAGCAATAGTCACTCGAGACCAGCCGACCCACAAGCTCAAAAACCTTCATAACGCGCCAGAGAAAAGACATACAGGCATGACCGAGCAGCCACGCGATATTCCAGCGAATGCCGACCTGGGGAGACCACTCGGTCACTCAAGTAAGCCAATGAAGTCGCTCGAGAAATTTCCTGCAGGCGCACTGCACCGGAAAAAATCCATCGCCGATGCCGTGTCAGGGCTTTCCGATAAAGTAGGCCACCCGACGGCTCCATCACTGCCACCCACTGATCATCCACCGAGCAAGGCCCGCATCACTGAAGAGATGAGGATGAGACGCTTAGGCGTGGTTGCCACAGGACCAGGAGGATTACTACGGCACTACGCCTCGAGGGTTAACGATGGCTCCTGGAGATGGCACAGCAAGACTGAAACCAGCACCACATCCACGGAATGCAGCAGCAGCACCCACTCGAGCAGCGGAAGCGGCAAGTCGAGATGGGCCTCACGTGCTGCTTGCCTCGTGTTGTGCATCGTGTTGTGCCTCGTGTCCGTTGCCCTGTTGTCTTTCGTGGTGTTTCACGCAATCCCTGACACCGTCTTTAACAGATGGCGATCACTGGGAGAAAAATTAGACCCTCTGACGGTACAGCCGCCGGTTGACGAGATTGCGAGAGTCTGAGGCACCTTGCGCATTGTACGACGCGGCTCGGGCGGCAAAATGCTGAATTCGCCTTTCGACGATAGCGTGTTGACACTACCTTCGGGAAGCCTTATCAAGGACAACGCTACGGATTACATAAGCCACAGTCGCTGAATAATTGGATCATAGATACGATAAAAATATTGCTCAAAAAGATACGATTAGGACATTCTTCTGGTATAAATGTCTTTCCCTGTTTCGGAGGGTGTTCTCGAGCGCAGTTTAACTCCGTATTAATAGGATTTTTTTAACGTGCGCTCTCGCGTGCTGGCTTTACTGTAGAGCAGTACGAAGGAGCACGAGTAAAAAACGCAGGAAAGTCAACGATTGGTCAAACTCTTAGCAATCAGCAGCGCGTGCTATCGTAACAGATAAAAGTAAAAAGGAACTTCGTGATGAAGTACTACTGAAAGCTTTAATGTTTGAATCGCGCTTTTAAACCTCCTCAGCGCCTCCTCATGGCACAAACCGTATGGGCGGACGACTTTCGTTTACAACAGTTTGCAAAACGCTGACAGAAAGTAAGACATAATCTAGCCTTTCTTATTTCAGGCTGTTATGGATTGCGGCGTATTGTACTTTCGCTAAATATTTCTTTGAAATAATTTGTTGCCTTTTCTTTACACAAACCTTTACGCGTATGATGTATCGGTAATTACGCCTTCAATGATTCTACTTTCGATTCCTACATGCACGTTTTTTTTTTTCAACCAATGACACAAACGCATACTGCTTACGTAAACCAATG
>JALIZH010021099.1:0-18827 GCA_030522465.1 Rhipicephalus appendiculatus
AGACAAATATTCCTTGGAAATTTTCTTCACTGGCAAAACACACAAGATGGATTGCCCTCTACGTGCCATTGTTTCTGAGAGGGGCAGCTGGCAGCGCATTGTGGGTTCATACCTGAAGCAACACCTCGACCAAATTTTGGGGCAAGATCCGTACCGCCTAAGAAGCTCCAAGGAACTTGTTTCAACCTTGGAAAAGGGTATTTCACAAGCCTCTACTGCCTTTTCTGTGGACGTGGAGGACCTTTTCTATTCCATTCCGCACGAATTTCCGTACAAGGCTGTTAGAGAAAGCATTGAAGAGCATGGTGAGGTCGAGTTCCAAAATAGTGTTGGCGTTTGCATTGAAAATTTCTTAGAATTGCTGCAGTTTTACCTAAGTTCCACAGCCACCTTCTACGACGGGCGATGCTATGTTCAAAAATCCGGCATTTGCATTGGTTCGGTAGTCGCCCCTGTGCTGTGTGACATTTTCATGACCTTTTTTTGATAAACGACTCCAAAAAGAATTAGTCAAGTTCCCCGTGTTGCATGTTTTCCGCTATGTGGACGATTTCTTAGTTATTTTGAGCAAATCTTTTAGTAATGACCTTGACAGTGTTGTCACCAACATCATCAACACCTTCTCCTCTGAGGGGGCAAGGTTTAACCTTCACCCACGAACTGACTAAGGACAAGCGCATCCAGTTTTTAGATCTTAAACTGCATTTTACCGACACCCACGTCTGCTGGTCATACAACCCAAGGTCTTACAAAAGCTTACTGCCTTACATGAGCGCACACTCCAAACTCGTCAAACGAGGCATCATCACGTCTACGGTCTCGTCGGCCCTACAGAAATCCTGTGCAAACTCGGTTGCAGACAGTTTCAACAGTCAGGTTGAACGCCTGCTGTCTGCCGGGTACCCGGAACACTTAATCCGCAGTGCTTCTGAAAGCATACTCCAGAAAATCAAAGCTGCAAATAAGAAACAGCAACCGTCGAACCAACAATCACCGTTTGTTATGCCGTATTTTCATTGTCTGTCACATAACATTAAGAAAGTAGCGGAAAGGCACGAGATTCGCGTCGTATTTTCAGCACCATGCAAACTCAAGAAAGTGTGCCCTTTGCTAACTAAAGAAAAAGACGGGCATGGCGAGTGCAAAAAGAATCACATGTCTGAGTACACCAAATGCGTGTCAAATGTCATCTATGAGATTCCGTTATCATGCGGCCGGTCGTACATCGGCCAAACCGGACGCTGCTTCAATGAACGTGTGTAGGAGCACAGGCGATCCATGAGCTCTGGCACATGCAGCAATCTTGCCCTACACTGCAAGAACTGCGACAGCTGTTTTCCGCAGCTAGAAAAAACAAAGTTCCTTTCCAAGGCAAAAACGAAAACAGAAAAAGAGATCATCGAGGCATTCTTCATTGCAAAAAGAGGTGACACGTGTGTTAGTTCACCCTCATTATCGTTATCACGTAAGGAAATAGATTTCTTGGAAGGGCATATCAGGAGTTATTCGAGATTGTAACGCGAAAGTGGTCATGCCACATTTCTGCTGACTGTAAGGCTACCGATGCAATTTGTTCCTTGTCGAAGCTTATAAATGTTGTACCTTCATGAAATAAACACAGTTGGAAGTCTGCGCTTCGTGTGTGCGTGTTCTATGTGTCTAACGTGTTGTCGTCTTCGCGCAGTTTAAACATGGCTTCAAAACCGAATGTAGGTGGCAACATGGGTTACCATATTCGGCCAATAATATTGCGGCGCAAGAGTGATAGTGTCTTCTTCACTTCGACATGCCCAAAATGTTGATGTGCGTTCTTAAGAATGGTTGGGAGTAGTTCATGGGGCACATAGATCTTCCTTAATCCTTTTCTTTTGACGATGACTACGTTGTTTCCCAATGAATGCGTTCCTTTTGGGCGCTCATTGCTGCATCGTTGAAGTTTGTCGTGGGACAGAAGATGAACTATTGGGGCTCTGGAGAGTGCATCTGCTTCGACGTTGCTTATGCCCTTTTGATGTTTGATGTTTACTTCATACATCGATAGTTTCAACGACCACCGGAAGAGACGACCTTGATGACTCTTAATATTCTTGAGCCACTGTAGTGCAGAGTGATCCTTTACAACAGTGAATTGCTTCCCATGAAGGTAGCAATGTCATTTATCAATAGCATCTATAATGGGAAGGCATTCTCTTTCTGTAATAGCATAATTGACCTCGTGCTTAAGTAGTTTGCGGGAGTAATAGGCAACGGGATGCTCCTTGCCTTTGCCGTCAGGTTGCTTCAGCACTGCACCAATGCGTTCGCCAGATGCATCACAGTACACAGTACATGGTCTCGAAGTGTCGTATATGCGAAGCACCGGTTCTTCAGTTACGCACTCCTTCAGTTCCCAAAAAGCTTGCTCGCATTGATGTGTCCACGTCCACTTGCTTCCTTTGTGGAGTAGTTTCGTGAGTGGGAGAGCGATGTCGCTGAAATGAGGGATGTACTGACGGTGCTTACAGTGCCCAGGAAACGCTGGAGGTCTTTTTCTAGCTTAGGTGTCGGAAATTTGAGTATTGCAGCCACGTTACTTTGCTTAGGTGTCACTATTCCTTGTGAAATTTTGTGGCCCAAGTATTCAATCCTGGATCTTGCAAACTGGCACTTTTTCCGTTTGTTTCACGTTCTCGTCTTTAAGAGCTTTGAAAAGTGCCTCGAGGTGTCGTATGTGATCGCCAAATGTCTCCGAGTATGCGACCAGATCGCCAAAGTAATTGCTAACATTAGTGAGCTGATGTTTGGCTATTATCAATTTCATGGCTCTTTCAAATGAAGCCGGAGCGTTCTTTAACCCGAACGGCATTACTAACCACTCATAATGACCATTAGTCGTGACAAACGCAGTTTTTTGAACGTCGTCGGGATGCATTCGGACATGCCAGTATCCCGACGTTACATCTAGCGTGCTGAAAAAGTTCGCCTTTCCCAAATGGTCCAGAATGTCATCTATACGTGGAATTGGTTGATAGTCGGGTACCGTTATGGCGTTGAGCTTGCGATAGCCAATACATAGACGAGTACGTCGTTCGCCTTTCTTTTCCGCTAAAATGACCGGTGCGGCATTGCACGACAATGAAGGCCTCACAACACCTTGCTTAATGAGTCAAAGTCAAAGTTTATTTCACCAGAAAATTCTGGATAGTCTTCAGGGCTAAAAGCTGCTCTAGGCAGCTTGACTTGGTCCCTGAAGACCCTTACATTGGCAGCATACGACATTTACAGTACAAAATGGGCATATAAGATCAAACTTAAACATACACGAGTAATACTGTAGGAGTTTCAGTTAGAATTACATCAAACAATAGAAATAGCATACAGAGTCACAGTAGAATTTGCATTTAAACGTTCAGTACGGCATAAATAACTTCATATGATACAAAAAGGTACTGTAATAGCAAGATCACAAGGTTATGAAATAAGAACAGCATTCTGTAAACATGAAGGTTTACTGAAAGTACAGAATTTTTACAGAATAACAATATCGCGTAAAGATGACAAGACAGAAAATAGAAATGGAAAGGCGATATGACAAGATAAGCTAAAGTTTGCACAATCAAGACATATCAACGCGACAGCTACAACATAGACGCAAAAAATTCACGCAACTGCTGGTGCGTAACAGTAGTAAGTCCGGCATATTCATTTAGGATGGATGGTAAATTGTAGTGCAGTGCTTGTAAGTTGTAGGTGGTTCGGTAACGAGGCACAAACCACGTAAGAGTATGTCGCGTACGTAAATAAGTGTCATTAAGTTTTAGATGGGATATAGTTGCCAGGAATTCTTTGTAAGAGTCAGAAAAGTAGAACGCCTGTAATACCCGGAATTCGTATAAGTGCTGAACCCGTATGACAGTGTATTCTTGAAAGACTGTTCTAGTTGAGGCCAGGTAGGGAATGTCTGCAATATGTCGAATAATCTTCTTTTGTAGAAGCAAGATTTTATTTAAGTTCTGTTCAGTTGTGGTAATCCAAACCAGGTTGCAGTAATTCAGGTGGGATGCGAATAGTGCGTGGTATATTTGTGCGTCAACTTGTTTGAGAACTTCCGCTTTGTCGGCCTGTGAACATCTGTATGGTGCTCGATGAATAGGAACAGCATCGGTAAGTGCAATCCTATGTTGCTCAGTAGTCACGCATCCAATATCTGTCTGGGATTTCGAGAAGATCTCGTGATACTTATTTAAAAGAGAGTCGAGCACTGCTGTTTCATGTTCTTGCAAGTTTTCTGAATTCAGGGTTCTCATCAGCGGTGCCTTAGTGGTTTTCTTTTCATTGTGATTCGACAGGTTCAAATTTTCACGTACTTGTGTTACTGACTGTCTTTCCAAATTTACAGAAAGATTGAAGTACGAAGCGCTGTCTAGGCCAAGAATTAATTGTGTTCTCATGCCTCGCAGAACGTGCACATAAACTTTCTTTGTGACATTCCCGATTTGCAAATGAATGTTTACGCTACCCAAAGTTCGAATGCTTGAAGTAACTTGCTGCACCATGATGCTGGAGTCTCTCATCAACTGAAGCTTGAGCTGTTTGTACACATCTTCACTGATACAAGTAATTGTTGCTCCTGTATCAAGAATTGCAGTTACTGGCCTTCCGTTTATGAGAGCATCGAACTGTATTAATGAAACTCTGGGTCGCTCTCCTCGTTTCCCGGTCTAGTCTCAATAGCGGACACGTTGCCGCGGCGTGGACATTCGTTGTGCCAATGAAACTGTCGTGAGAAACCAGCAGCTGAGCAATATCTGCATTCATTTTGTGGGACACGTGGTCGAGAAGTCAATGTTGGCTGATGTAGTACTAGGAGTACGAGTAACGGAAATTCCTCTCACCCGTCTTAAAGATGTCACGACCCGTTGGGCACCGGCGAGCCACTCTCATGACGAGTTGAAAAACAGTCCGGCGAGCGCCAGTTCCACATCAGGAGGAACACCGTCAGTCAGTCCAGAAATGATGAGGCACTCTTTAAGGTCGGCCAAGGAGCCCAGTCGTTCTTTCTCGTCGTAGTAATCCTTGATGGTCTGCCCTCTTTTTAGCCGGTAGTGGAAGAGACGAAAGGCATCTCCGTCAGTCGTAGCAAAGCGATTTCGCATGTCGCGCTTTATATCGTCCCATGTCTCGTCGTTGCCGAAAATCTCTGTCAGGTACCACTTGAACGCTTCCCTTTCCATGTATTCGCTGAAGTGACTGACCCGATCGTGGTGTGTCCATGATGCCTCGGTCGCCTTCGTGTCGAAAAGGAGTAGCTACTTGTCGACGGGAACGTCTTCTGGTGTTCCCTTGTACTTCGGTATGTTGAGCGGAGGCTTTGGCCTAGCCATGGCAGGTTGATAAGGTCGATCCTGTCGACTTCTGTGACGTTAGAGAACAGAGATACGTCGTGGTTCAGATGCCATCCATTTAATCTAATGCACGCGCACTTCTTCTTCGTCGGCTTGTCCTACCATCACGTCGTTCATACGTTACACACACACACACACACACACACACACACACACACACACACACACATATATATATATATATATATATATATAATATCCGGCATAACACATTGTGAAAACTGGTCCCCATGAATGTAGAACTCACGGACGTGGCGCTCCTTGGCCGACCATGGTCTTTTTTGCCAAGAGGAGCTATCGCATCGTCATCATCCTTTCTAATTGGTCGATGCATTGATCCTCCCTCGCCCCTGTGAGAAAGCTTTCTGCACCTGACGTGGCTTTGGACCGCCTCCAGAATCGGAGGCATCTCAAGCTTCCTGCACTTCACCTTGTTTTGCACTGCCTCCGTAATCGGCCAGTCTTTAACACGCAACGATGTCATGTCGTGCTGTCATCACTTGATGATTTTTCGCATCCCTCGTGTTGACGCCGCCGGCGTTCTAATTTCGCGTTTGATGAGGCATCTAAGGCTTCCGCCTAAACAATTTAACAAGAATGCTGCTCGTCTATACGAAACATTTAAAAAGCTGAGCTATGTTGTTAGTACTCTCATATTGTTGCGTAACGTTATAAGCTGAAGCCTGACATTGCAAGACTTACTTGTATGGTAGAGTAGCATTGCCGGTTGGTCGAAAGTATTTCCTTCAGAAATGAACCCTTTCAGCGTGAGGGTATTTTTCTCCCTAGAACATAATAGTTTAATATTATATGTTGTGGCTCTATACAACTCAGGTTTTATAACACACGTGATCATCACATAAAGAACTCACGTTTTGTTAGAACTATAGGAAGACCTGTTGAATGTCATGTAGGAACCCTTTTCATTGATCTTGATGTCCATGAGGCAGGAAAAGTTATATGGCGTAGTTTTCGCTGTGGTATGGGTCCATATCGGTTCTGTTGTATTCCAAAACTGTGGGAGAATCGACCACTTAGATGCGTGTATCCCTATCCTAAGAGTTTTATACGAAAATTTGTCCTAGCCTATTGCCTTAATTATAACTTACACGGCATTATTGCAGTAAAGTACAGTTGTGTACTCTTAGCCAAATAAGACATAACTAAGTATACGTAATTGATAAAATTATCAGTCAAGCGTGCAAGGGAATAAAGAGAACTGAAGCCACCGTGAGAAAGGTACATTCAGTAAGCTGTAGTCACTCATTTAGACACCTGCATGATACAGGATCACATCATATCATTTAATATCATGCATATCATGCTTACGCATCATTTTATGAGCTGTCATCAGGTTGGTGCATGGCAAACGAAAATCTCTGTGGCGATACCATCTGCTATGTGCGAATCGCTTCGTCACGCCAAAAGGTCCAAAACTTCAAGTACAAGACCGTAACGCGTTCAGTGATGGCAGCCGCGCAGTGAGAGAGAGAGTCAGGTTATCAAGCATAAACTCCACTACTTATGACGCACTGCATTCAACATCATTCACCATCATACGGGACTTTGCATAGTCATCCTACAAGTTAGGTCGAATGCTACCATCGAATGCGTTCCAATGCAATAGCGCAGTAAAAAAAAATGCGAGAGTCCAAGCACGATAATGTGACGCGCACCCTCTACTCCGACAAGGGAGAATGTCGGTCGGGAACGCTGGTCGTAAAATTTTGTCGATTCAAATGGAGACCCGCAGTGACGCTCGCCTCCTGGCGTTATGGTAACATGAGAGTTGGATTTCATCGCACTCCTGAGAGAGTGAACCAATTTGCAATGCGTTAGTCAGATGAAATGCTTCCTATAAGGTGGCTGATCACTTTGATTAACCAATTGCAATTATTCCTCGTTATAGAATATTTAGAAGCTAATGAACATAAGTGTATGCGTTGTTGAAGCCCTTTGGAAATAAAAGGGCTTTGCAACAATTTGTGAAAATGGTCAGAAAATTCTGCCGGTCAGTTATTTCCAACTTCTAGGCACAAAAGATAGTTGTGTAAACAGAAAAGAAGCCAAATAGTAGTGCCTTTTTATCGCGAATTCCATTCTGCACCTCTATGAATTCGAAACGCGTCAGATTTCGGTCTTTCTTGACATGCCACGCTAATACTTACACACTGTTCAACCACTCATAAACTATGACTCAGAGCTACTGCAGTACTGCCTACCCAATGTACCAAACAGATTCAAAATAATACATGACATTTGACGTGCAATGCCTAAAAACTAATTTTTAAATATGGTGTCTTTGGACGTTCCGATATCTCGTGTAAATATATCTCGCGTGTTTTCTTGTTTCTTAATTTTTTCATTGTAAGGTCAAATTTTTTCATAGAATTAAAAGTGCCTCTCTTGAGCATACGTTGCTGCCATCGTGACGGACCTAGTAAATATGCGGATACTGCACCTTTTACCTTTCCATCCACACCACGTATATGGTACATTTTTAAAAGGAGAATGTTTTATGCGGGGGGTTCACCAGGACTTCGCTGGCATCATTTCTGTCACGGATGTGACGTCGTAAAAATGCACAGAAACACACGACAATGATAAACCACAAGAGAAATTTTGTTCATTTGGATGACCTAGAAGACGAACCCACGAACCCTTGCTCCGCGACGACAGAAGCCGGGCGCTCTACCAACCGCGCTACCGACGCTCATGCATGAGCCTTTACAAACCAGCCTTGTATCTTTCACACCTTCTACTTTCACGGTAACCTTCGTTGGCGTGGGGTACTGTCGCTGTCTTGGAGAGGTGAATTGAAGTACCGCATTGACGATGCCCTTGATACTTTACAAGGTGCCGAGTTTTTTTCATCTTTAGATTTGCGCTCGGGGTACTGGTAGGTGCCTTTAGCAGATGCCGATCGTCCAAAGACAGCCTTTGTGACAGCCGACGGTCTATATGAATTTAATGTCATGCCCTTCGGCCGCTGCAATGCGCCTGCCACCTTCGAGCGCATGATGGACTCGGTTCTACGAGGTTTGAAGTGGCACATATGTCTCTGCTACCTCGACGATATTGTTGTCTTTGCGCCAGATTTCGGAACACATCTGGAACGCCTGAAGCACGTCCTGACGTGCCTGAAGAATGCTTAGCTCCAACTGAATCTCAAGAAGTGCCACTTCGCTGCCCGGGAACTTACGATTCTCGGTCACGTTGTATCGAAGGACGGTATACTTCCAGACCCGGCTAAACTACGTGCTGTCGGAGACTTTACCAAACCGACGACTGTGAAGCAGTTACGGAGCTTCGTAGGGTTATGCTCCTACTTTCGCCGGTTTGTGCGCAACTTCGCCTCTATTATTGCGCCTTTGACCCAACTTTTAGGCAGCGCCACAGATGTTTCGTCATGGTCTTCCGAGTGCGATCAAGCATTCACTACCCTTCGTCGTCTCCTCACATCACCACCAATATTGCGCCACTACGATCCTACTGCGGCAACTGAGGTCCACACTGACGCCAGCGGTGTCGGCCTCGGTGCGGTTCACGCACAACGAAAGCCTGGGTTCGCCGAGTATGTCGTTGCATACGCCAGCCGAACTCTCACCAAGGCCGAGTAAAACTATAGCGTCACCGAGAAAGAATGCTTGGCGATAGTTTGGGCGCTGGTCAAGTTCCGCCCATACCTTTATGGTCGTACTTTTGCTGTAGTAACGGACCACCACGCATTATGCTGGTTGTCTTCGCTAAAGGATCCATCGGGTCGTCTTGCCCGTTGGGCTCTTCGGCTTCAAGAATACGACATCCGCGTCATATACCGTTCTGGCCGCAAGCATGCCGATTCTGATGCACTGTACCGGTCCCCATTATCCACAGAGATTGCACCCATTTCGCCAGACCACACGTCATCAGCTCTCGACGTGGACACCGTCTCTTCTGCACAACGCAAAGATCCATGGGTAGCTTCACTTCGTGACGTTTTATCCGGGGCACCCACACTTCCGAGCACTCGAACACTGCGACGCCAGGCTCCGCACTTCAGTATTCGGTATGGTCTTCTGTACCGGCGCAACTACTCACCAGACGGTAGGAAGTGGCTCTTAGTTATTCCCCGAACGCTGCGCTCTACAATCTTCGCGTCGTTTCATTCCGACCCGCAGTGTGCTCATGCCGGTGTCTTCAAAACCTACGAGCGTCTACGGAAAAGGTACTACTGCCGCGGTATGTTTGGCTTCGTCCGCCGGTTTATTCGCGGCTGCCACGAGTGCCAGCAGCGAAAAAACCTCCACATCCTGCAGCAGGTTCATTGCAGCCACTTCCTTGCCCAGACGGCCCATTCGACCGCGTTGGAATCGACCTCTACGGACCATTGCCATTGACAACGGCAGGCAACCGATGGGCTCTCGTTGCATCTTTCTCGACGGGAGCAATTATAATGAAGAAAGGAAGACATTGATATCACCGGCTCAACCATCATCATCATGAGAAGAAAGGCACGAGATCGGCGTTCGAACACCATCATCTTGGTCTGCCTGCGTACTTCTCGAGCTACCACCCGCTTGTTCGGCTCACCCAATAAACCTCTTTACAATAATAATATGTGGGGTTTTACGTCCCAGAACCACCATATGATTATGAGAGACGCCGTAGTGGAGGGCTCCGGAAATTTTGACCATCTGGTGTTCTTTAACGTGCACTGACATCGCACAGTACACGAGCCTCTACCATTTCGCCTCCATCGAAATGCGACCGCCGCGGCCGGGATCGAACCCGCGACCTTCGGGTCAGGAGCCGAGCACCCTAGCCACTGATCCACCGAGGCGGACTGTTAGGCTGACACGGCTCAATTAGCATGGTCTTAGCAAGCGTTAGTGAATGAGCTAGGTCATAGCATTATCTGACTTACTTAGCAAGGTCTACGACCTAGCTAATTAGCTGTATAATCAGCCGGGCGCACGTGCTCGGTGAGCGAGGAGACGATGAAGGGGACGAGTGAGTGAGTGAGAACTTTATTTTGGTCTAAAAGTGGCAGAGACTGGACGGGACCGGAGGCCCCGCTAGCTCAGCCAGGTGGCTCCACCCAGGATGGTGCCGGGAGGTTGAGCCTCTCGGCGATGTCCCGGGTCCTCTGGACGGCCAGGAGTTGGTTGTTAAGTTCCACGCTGCGCATGGCAGCCTCCCAGGAGGTTTTGTCTGGTAGATCTGACCCCAAGTTAAAGGGGCACAACCAGAGCATATGTTCATAATTACAGTACTCGTGGTGACAGTGCGGACAGCGGAGTGAGAAATCCGGGTCGAGTCTGTGAAGTATGGTTGGTGTATGCAAGTTTTCATCTGAAGTTGTCGAAGCGTAACTGCTTGGCCTTTATTCAATTTAGGGGGTGGAGGGGGGAAGACTCTGCGCCCTAGTTTATGAGCTGAGGTTATCTCGTGAAACGAAACCAATGGATTCTTGAAGTCCATCCATGCCCGTTCACTTCCCGTCTGAGAGGGTCGCTCACCGCCGCGGGTAGCTAGTTCGCGCGCTAGCTGGTGAGCCTTCTCGTTTGGGTTGCCGGTCGGGACAGACGAGATAGTACCCATATGGGCCGGGAACCATGTGATATGTGTCAGAGGGACTTCCACTTCGTTAGCTTGAGTACTAACCTTATTCGCGATGTGAGCAGCCGTAGTGGAGACTAAGCCAGATGAGAATGACCGGATGGCTGTTCATGAGTCCGAAAAGATGGTGACATCCCTTCGTCGTTCGTGCAGAGTGACCGCGATTGCGAGTTCTTTGGCTTCGTGAGTGAATCTGGTGATTACCGTGGCAGCGTTGACTAGGGATCCTTTCTCGTTGACAACAGTGACGACATAAGCATCCCTCTTCCAGTATTGGGCTGTATCGACAAAGAGGGCAGCTGAGCTTGAGCGCCCGATCTTCCCCCAGGATGGCCTCGGCTCTTGCTCGTCTTCGGCCTTCGTTGTCCACCGGATCAGGGGCGTAGGCAGAATTTTTTTTCGGGGGGGGGGGGCACCCCCTTGATTTCTGGGGTGGCACCTCCTTGAAATGGTCCTTTTTTCGCTGTGTATGCCATGACGAAAAAAAAATTTCAGGGGGGGGGGCACGTGCCCGGTGTGCTACCTTCTGGCTACGCCACTGCACCGGATGGATATTCCTGGGTACCGGGTCGACGCATATGGCCCCTCTTATAAGAGGACACGCGTCGGCCGAGCAACTCGCTAGAATGTAGAGGCCGACAATGATGATTATACACGTGGCCTCGGTAATTAGCTCCGGCCGCGCGCTGCTGAAAAGCGCTCGCCCAGAGCTAATTTCGGAGGTCATGGCACTAATTATTCTGAAGAGTGTTCAGTGCAAGCATTAAACACTTGAAAACGAATTCACACAGCCGGTACCTCTAAAACATATCATTACCAAAAATTGCTGACACATTTCTTGCATGGGTGCACTCCCGCACTCAGTAGAACGACAGACAAATGAAAGAAGATGCCGCTGGTTTAAAGACACCACACAACTTTGTCTAGCGTCGTTGACGTGACGCCGCGTTCCATCGTAACCAATGGAATGCAGTAAGCGCTAAGGCCTTGATTTGACCTTTTCGCACCATTAGTTCGTAAAAAAAAGGGGTGTCAGCAGAGCTCGGAAAAATTCCGAGTCTCGCCAAAGTCGGGACGTCCTGCATAGCACCACAGAGCGAGATGAACGGCCATATGACGTCACCGACTATCTCGCGACATAAAGAGGAGACCTATACGGTCGTGGACTTCATCACCAGGATGCTATCTGTCTGCCCAACACCGACATTCGCGCAACTTGGGGGCCTGTCACTTAGCTGTATTCGGAAAATCAAAATCAGCAACCGATGGCGGAGCGGTTGATCTTCATCGCAACACCGAAGATCATCTGCCGCCGACGACAACGCTGCCAGGCAACGTTGAGAACATGCCGACTGCCAAATAAAGCCCTCATTACGAAACTGCCCCGCCGGAAGACCTCAGACGCCAGGTAGCAGCAGTGAAACAAACCGATGCTCCCATAATCCGACACACGCAAGAAGGCGAACTCCCGACCGTGTTGTTTTATATAACCAGTTGCTTACTGTTGCGTGACAGTACCAAGAGCAACGTAGGAATTACCAACATTAGAAGCGGTAGGCTGAAATATAGCGCTTGTGCTTGCGAGGATGGTAGCCCTGGATAGTGCTACGTAGACCGAATTCAGTGGATGGCGCTTAAAGGGGCCCTGCAATACTATTACAAGTAGCCATAGAATGGATTCACTGAAGTAGCTGATTGCCTCAAGAATTAACCGCCGCAATTTTTTTAGAATCCGCCCACTACGAGCGGAGTTACAAAGATTTGTCGTGCACGCTGAAATTGCATTATCTTCTCTCGTCCCGACGAAAGCGCTGGAAGCTAAGCAGGGAGGGATGGCACATGGGAGGGAAATACGTCAAGCGCGCCTCACGACTTTCCGCACTTTCCGGCTTTTCAGAGCGATCACGCGCGCACACGTGGGCAAGTCCCGCCCTCCCGCGGCAGTGCCAGTAACGACCGAGCTCCCTATGCTCAAATCAGCGAATGGCTTATATTTAGCCTGTGGCGCAGTGATTTTTGAGCCTGTAGCGTCATTTGTCGAGACAAACGAAAGTAATTTTTTAATGGGAAGCATTTCTTTCCGTACTGTAAGCACTTTTGCGTTTCTATGTACGTATCTATCTATCTATCTAGCCGCCTACGTCTGGGTGCTCTCGCGTTCGACTCCTTAACTTGGTGTAGACCAAAATTTGTATGGGAGGGTAAGAGGTAATGGCGAATATGTCTGGCTGGTCATGACATGAATAACGTGAAAACCGTGTCGCATACGTCGTCAAACTCTTTCCTGCAGACACGTGTGGCACATACCCGTAACCACGGACCGCGGTAAGGGGGGTATGCACCACAGGTGTGTGACAAGTTATATTTACCCAAGAACGGCGAGGACAGACATTAGTAATTGAAATGCGAGAGCGTTAAAGGGGCCCTGCAACACTTTTTCATGTAGCTTCAGGGGGGGGCGAAGGTTCGTCGCAGCGCCCCCCTCCCTATTATGTCAATGTATGGGGCTGCCTTTGCGCCCCCCCCCTATCGCCCCCCCCTTAGAATGTGGGGCTGACCCCCTTGCCCCCCCCCATGCGCACGCCTGTGCATGTAGCCATGGAATGGATTCACTAAAGGAGCTTATTGCCTCACGAATTCATCGCCGCAAAAATTTTTAGAATCCATCCAGCACGAGCGGAGTTACAAACATTTGTCGCACGCTGAAATTGTATTCTCTCTTCTCTCGTCCCGACGAAAGCGCTGGAAGCTAAGCAGGGAGGGATGTCAAGGGGAAAGAAAATACGTCACGCGCGGCCCGTGACCTCGAGCACTTTTTCTCTTTTTTTTTTCGAATACGCGGTTTTTTTTTTCGAATACGACGTGTCCACGCGATCGCGCGCGCACGCGTGGACACGTCGCGGCCTCCCGCGGCGGCCAGAATAACGACCGAGCGCGCCATGCTCAAATCAGCCAATGGCTGATACAATGGCTGTGACGAGTGATTTTTGAGCTTGTGGCGTGATTTGTCGAGAGAAGAGAAAGCAATTTTTAGCTGACTTTGAGAATTTATTGTGAATTCTAGGCCGCGTGCTGAGCTATAATATTTGGCATGCGTGTTCGCGGGAGCCTCGACTACCGATCGGCAGCGTTTTCTGACCATGCTAAAAAAGTGTTGCAGGGCCCCTAAAGTATTATACCACAGAGCCCGACCAGGTCTCGGAACTGCTTTGGAAAAGGCCCTATGCAGGCGTAATGTTGGTGAAACGTCAATTGTGGTTGACGTTTCTAAATCTAATTTTATAAACATTACATATATACTCTTATGAGACAGTCGTCATGTCGGGTAAACGTCAATTGTATACTTAGGTGCCATCAGCTGTAGTTGATCCTAGCAGTATCCATCCTCGCAAGCACAAGTGCTACATATCAGCTTACCGCTTCTGGTGTTCGTAATACCCGTGTTTCTGTTGCATCATTATGCAACTGTAGGAAACTGGTTATATGAGACATATGCGACTGTTGAACATGTCTGTGCGTACATCATTTGCACATATCTTTAACGTCATTTCGTAACGTTTCGCTCAATAAAAAAAATTACAACGCAGTCACCTTGTCTCCGCATGCTTCGCATAACATCGATTCCCATGATACTTGGGATCTGCCAAATTTTTAGCTGACTTTGAGAATTTATTGTAAACTCCAGGCCGTAGGCCGCGCTATGATATTCGGCTCGCGTGTTCTTGGGAGCCTCGACTACCGATCGGCAGCGTTTTCTGACCATGCTCCAAAAGTGTTGCAGGGCCCCTTTAAATACAATTGACGCTAACCCGAGGTGACGCCTCTATCATCGGAGCACATATGAGGAGTTTTTTTTCGAAATGAGCTAAATCCAGAAACCGAAACTAGCTCAAATAAAGCTCCATTGGCACGTACATACTCTCAACTTTCCTGTAAAACAGTTATCGAAACGAAATGGGTCAATACAACCAGCTACGAGTGCTTACAGATTTCGTTTCAAAACGAAATTGAGCCAGATCCGTGCGCTGTACGGATCGAAATGAGGCAAATCCAGTAAGCCAATAGTAGAGCTTTTTACCTCCAGACAGGGTATTTGGCCGGATTGAAAAGGACGTGAGGAAGAAATCCTCACGAAGAAACACGAAGAAATCCTGAATCCCCAAAGCTACCAAATGATTTTTTCATATCATGGCACTGTGCTAGAGCTCGGAAAACATTGGGACGTGTATGACTGGAAAGCCTACTGTACGGCAGAGATGAAATCGACATCCAGCTTGCCGTTTAAGATAACAGAAACCAAGGTCTTCTACATTCAAAGAAATGCAGCTGGTAGAAGCCCTAGAGTTAGAGCAGAACCCCACTATAATGTTTCCGTATCAAATTTCGTGCCAGTCCTAAAGAGGGGAAAGTCCCTTGCACAAGCTACCGTGCAATGCCCACTGTACACTCATCATGTCAACAAAAATGAAACTGATAGATGTGACGAGCCTTCTCGTAAAGCATTTCGGCAGTTCATGGCAAGAGAATCAAGAGCTCGCTTATTTTGTCAGTGTCCTCAGGCGTGCCAAAGAAAATGATCATACAGAAGATTTCGAGTAGAGCTGCTTGTGCTGCGAAGACGCACCGGCTCTTCGTGTATAGTTGAAGGCCCTTAATTGAAGCACTGTTGCCTATCTTTGATGGCTTTTCGGCCAAAACTCTATCATACTGCTCTTGAAAGTCAATTTCAATAAAGTTTTTGCAAGAATACCGCCTCGAATTGAATGTGTCATTTCAATATGAGCCAAATCCAAAGTTATCATGCTAATATTGGTCAAGTCCGCTGTATATTTTTTAATTAATTGTGGCCGTAAACTTCTACTAGCTGACATGTAAAATATATCGCGTAATAGGTTTGAAAGCGTTGTATTTACATTGCGTAACAAATTTTCACTGTTTTCACAAATTCTGTTTTGGTGGATTTGACTCATTTCGAAAAAAAACTCTTCATATGTAATGTTTATAAAATGAAACGGGCAGCACTGCAACCACAATGGACGTTTCACCAACATTATGCCTGCATAGGGTCTTTTTCCAAAGGAGTTCCGAGACCTGGCGTCGCTCTGTGGTAGCATACTTGATCGCCACGCAGAATTCTTGGGTTGTATTCCCGCTGGGACCATAACATATATTCTTGGCTTTCGTCGGGCCAAAGCTGCCGATGTCAGTTTTTCTTAACGCTTTAGGATTTCATTTACCAATGTCTGTCCTCGCCGTTCCTCAGTAGATACGAACTGTCAAACACCTGTGGCGCATACCTGCATGCCGTGGTTTACGGGTATCTGCCACACGTGTCTGGAGGAAAGGGATTTTCGCATTATTAACGTCATGACCGCACGGTCATAATCGTCAAGCCCTCTTACCCCTCCATACTAATTTTGGTCTACCCCAAGTGAAGGAGATGATCACGAGAGCACCCAGACGTATGCGGCTAGATAGATAGATATATAGGAAGATAGATAGATACATAGGCAGAAACGCTCAAAGTGTTTGCAGTACGCAAAGAAGTGCTTCTAATTTAAAAGAATTCTGGCTGTGCTACTAGCTGGCACACCTACAGGACCTTTCCGGCTGCCTCGCACGGTGCACTCTTAGATTTCAAGAATTAGACATCACCTTGAGCTGATGTCAACGATCCAAAACTCAAGACAGCCACGTGCAGCCGCCTCTAAACACCGTGAAAAAACACAAAAGCAAGCTATTTCTAGACCACTGACCATTCCATAAGTGCAGTCGCATAGCAACCGGCGCAGCGTCGGTTTTCCAAGCGAATGTTTTAAATACGCGGATATTAAAGGAAGACGTAGAGAGCAGGACAACTGATCAATAAAATGTGGTATCAACGAATTCCATCGCTCGAGCACGTTTATTATCCATCGAAGCGCGAATTCGGAGAACGGCATTGACTCCGTGACGCGGCATTACCTTAGTCGTAGTTCACAATAGTTAACGCAGCCCCGAATGATTGAATGGTCACTACAGGATTCATAACAACTCTTTTCTAACGAAAAAGAAAGCGCCTTATTTTTAAGTGTCACCTACTTTTTACGAAGGCCCTGATATATTTCACTTACAAAAGTGGGCTTTGTAAATTTATAAAAAAAGAAAGTAAAAACCCGGCGAGAGTGTTCATATAGTTATTCGCGGAAAAACAAAACATAAAAAACGACGACACGTGAAACGACTTACTCAACACGTGGAAGACAATTCGATGAGCTAAAAAAGCCGACCAAGAAGAGAAAAAAATCCGTGATGGTAATTTAGACAACTTTAGTTATTTCCTTTATTATGCATTGACATTTGTCGTGCAGAATGTCTGCATCTCGAGGAAATGAAGCGCTTCTCCGCCTTAACGGCCAATCGGCCCCAAGGCCTGACCGCATTTCGAACAGGCTGCTTCGAAATCTGAACGATAAGGCCGTCGCCACCTTAACAGACGAAATCCATCGCGTTTGGCACACGGGTGACGTCCCGGCCGACTGGAAGATAGCGTCAGCAGTTCTCATACCAAAGCCAGGTCGAAGCCCCTGTCTAAACAATCTGCGACCCATCTCGCTCGCTTCGTGCGTGGGAAAAGTAGCGCAACATGTAATTCATGACCGCATATCTAGGTGTATCGAGGAACGCGAACTCTTCCCCTACAACATCATGGGCTTTCGCCTGTCCTTGTCCACTCAGAATGTCATAACACTCATTAAGCACCACATCATTGATAGCAACACCAGAGACGTCAGGGGTACCTCTGGCGCTGGATCTCGAATAGGAGGGCTTCGATAAGATTTTGCATCAGCACGTCCTCGATTCCATTTCGGACATGGGCCTTGGGTGTGTGGGATGCCGTGTCGGACGGAAAGACGCATCCCAACATGAAAACGTAACGAACATTTATTCAGCTACAGTAGCAGCTTCGGGAGAGCATTCTGACGCTACGCTCGACAGAGGTAGTGGAACAAAATGATGCGCGTCCAATCTTGGCAGCCTGGTTTTGTAGCCACTGCTGGTGACGTAAGCCTTTGGGTGACGCTGCGGTGGCGCTGCGGCTTATCCGATTGCAGTGAAGCGTGTGGTCGTGTCACGCCGGGCTGCCTGATAGCAAAGTGAATGCTGCGCGGTATTGTGTCGCCACATCACCCCCCCCCCGCGGGAGTAGAGAGCCATCACGGCTTGTAGAAGTCTGTAGGGTCGCACGCGACGTCCAGAGCGTGTAGTGACAATAGCAGCAGGCTGCGATGTCAAGGTTTGGAAATGGGCGCCTTTAGGTGTACTGGTGTTGCCTGTTTCGTCAGAAGCGATGAATGCTGGCTTCAGCCGGTCGATCGAAACACGAACTTCGTTCCCGTTGATGCGCAGGGTGAAGTTTTTGTCGTCGCGATGAACGACCAGGTAGGGTCCGGTGTACGGTGGCTGGAAGGGCCTGCGGACGGTGTCGTCGCGGAGGAAAGCATGCGTGCACGTTGCAAGCTCCTTGAAGACGAAAGGTGCGGGCTTACCGTGGTGAGCTGCAGGTGACGGGCGAAGGACGGCGATGGTGCGTCGGAGCCGGGCGACGAAGTCGGTGGGGTCTGCCATCGCGTTGTTGGAAGGCGGCGCAGTGAAATTCACCAGGGAGGCGGAGCGGTTCCCCGTAGACGAGCTCTGCTGGGGTAGCGTGGATGTCCGGCTTGAAGGTGGCGCGAAGACCGAGGATGACGGCTGGGATGGCCTCGAGCCAGGTTGAGTCCGGGTGGCACATAATGGCTGCTTTGAACTGTCGGTGGAAGCGCTCGATCATTCCGTTGGCGCAGGGGTGGTAACTGGTGGTCC
>JALIZH010021100.1:0-16971 GCA_030522465.1 Rhipicephalus appendiculatus
CGCGCGCGTGACGGGAACAAAAAAAAACGACAGACGAGAACCGCGGAAGCTGAGAAGTTTCGTGTTCGCCGCGCGGCCGCTCCGTCACGAGACGTGCAGGCGAAAGCTTTGAGGCCGGTAACTGCGGTAATCCTTCAACTGTTTGTGAACGTACTTGGAAAGCGCTAAACTACGTCGGCTAGGCGTTTTGCGGCTGCCGCTGGGTATTATGTTTTCATCAATGGATATGAAAGGTGTGTATCGAGGGCAATGTAACGCGCCGCAATGTCAGTGCGATGGATTTTGCCGCGCCGGGAACAATGAGCCTGCCCCACCATACCAGGCCGGTTGGTGCGCGTACTGCGGGCACAGTCCAGTACAACATGCTCGAATTGGTAAGTAGCCTTTTTGTTTTCTTTGATGGTGTCGTGGTATCTGCTGATGCATGTGCAGGATCCAATTTTGCTGAGTGAACGAAAAAAAAAAAACAAAGGAGAAAGGGGGGGGGGAGCACACTTTGCCCGTTATATATATGCATTGATCGTGTTATACTTGCGAGAGAACATTAAGCGCAGCAGTAACTACTCCCGAATTTACATGCTTTGTGTGTAATCTTCGTTACATCCCATTGTAGATGCGCTTTTTCGCAGAATACAATGCTTCTTATCTTATCATGTGCATAGGCGTGCGCACGAGGGGGGGCAGAGGGGGCGGATGCCCCACCTAGTCACCTGAGAGAGGGGGGGCGCAAATTCTGCCCCATACATTGACTTAATAGGAAGGGGGGGGGGGGCGCTGCGATGAACCTTCGCCCCTCCCTGCCCCCCCCCCCTGAAGGGGAACCCTGCGCACGCCTATGATCATGTGTACACATTACGTTGTGACAAATTTGTTTTCAATTTGCTCAGTTCATGGCTCGCATTTGTTTCGTGACTTAATTGTGGCATGCCAGCTTGTGTAACTTTTCAACATCTGGAACCGCGTACGTTTTTCAGGGTCGAGATCTACGCAGGATGTGTTCTTCATGCCGCCCCATGTGCCACCCAGTCAACAGCAGGAAGCGATTGAAACACAGCTGAATACCGGTAAGTGTGCAGCATTCTTATCTGAGATTCCACGCAGTGATGTTAGGCCGCTGGCTCTAACTGGAGTTTAATCAGGGACGCGGTAATACGTTAGCTTGGATTTATTATGCGGCGGACGTGCACTAAGTAACTCGATTGTGAAGCTTCTGCTTCTGACTGTATTGCGCCAAATACGTCATATATGAGCACTGGAACTCGCATTTTGCCGCAAAGTAATTGAGACTTATATAGTGATATCACGATGCTGCGAAGTAACATAATTGCCTTTGAAACAAATCTCTGAAATAGAGAATTACACTCTTCCAGGTCATAATATGGGTTTTTGTAACTTCTGGAGGTTCATTTGCCTTAACTGCTGATGTATGAAATTTTTTTATTTATGAATAGTTCGTACTGCTGACGTTGTTCGTATTGCTCCTAATCAAGAAATACAAAAGGCACACCTTTGTTACGGCGGCAATTAGCAATAATGCATACATATATTTCCATAACAGTTAGTTTAGTTCCATGAAGTGTTACACTACACAATACAAAGTTTTCATTAATTAGAACTTACGACTGTGTTTGCAAAAGGAGAAGGATAGGCCTCTGTGCATTAAACTATATGTGAATTATTTTCATTATTTGGTCTCCCAGACATAGCTAATGCAAAAATAACCTGCAGCATCACACTAATGACTGTTTGCACAATTAGAAAGACTGCACTTCCTGTTTTGAATACTGCATGACACTTACAGCTGAGTTAACTGTATGAGCATGCCCGTGTAGCTAGGATTTGGGGGGGGGGGGGGGGCATTTGCTGAAGGCCTTCACTGTATGAGAAAAGTAGCTATTTTTATTATATTTTTTGAGTAAACCACACCCTCCATCAAAGTTTCGAGAGAGGGGGAGGGGCGAACCACCTGGCCCCCCCTCCTCCGTGCCTATGAGCCTGGATATGAGGCATCAAGCCATTGAGCTGGCACAGTAGGAACATACAGGTGACTGTTGCTGTACCCGTTTTCCTTAAAGAAAACTGATTTCTCTGTTGGCTGTGTTAGTTTGTGAGCACTGCGTATTTTTGTATTTTTCCTTAGCATGAGAGAGGTCTCGGCAATTAATAATATTTGTGTTTGAACACCTCTTTATAAATGTATGTTTTAACCAGGTTGTCTAAACTTACCTACTGTATGATTTACAGCTTACCACAGTTTCAGGAAGCACTGAGTCACTGAGATGCAAATGCCTTTATCACTGCAGGTGTGGCTCAACGATACGAATGTACTGCCACTGGAGTAGCCAGCACCAGCAGCTTCGTAATGGCTGCTTCACAGCATATCGGTGGGTGCCAATACACGATTTGTTAGGATGATGTGATATAAATCATTGCAGCATCTCTGGGGTGTCAATTTGTTGCCAGTGCAATGATGATACGTTAAACTGTAACTAGATTTCATGAACGCACTACTTTCAAAATGTGAGAAGTGTCATAGCGCTAAGGATGACCATCAGGGTATCTAGAGAGTGCAGTTATGACAGCACGCATGAGACAATCATAAGTACGGGTTGTTTATGACAACAGGTAAGACATGCAGCAATGCAGCAGACATGCAGACTCTACCTGTTCCTTTATGCTATCTCAGGGCATTTGGTTGAACAATCAAAGCGTCATGTTCCATACTAGCTTCTTCATCTACTCTCTCTCACGTGTCGTTAATGCAGATCTATAGCTCTAAAAATGTTCGCTAATAGGCATGTGTAACTATAGAGCTTGCAGTGAGCAATATAAATTCAAGCTGATCTCAGATGTAGAGTACTCACGGATTGAAACGGGACAACTTTAGGACTAACCAGTTCAGGTCATTGGAGCGTAATTTTGACTCGACTGTGCTGGTTAGAGCCCATGCTATCTTTAGAGACCAGATTCGTCGCGGCACGACATGGACAGGATGGGTTGCATGCGCCTCGGGATGTGTGTTGCCTCTGTTAGGTAAATTTATTCATTCATGTGGACTTAAATAGTCATGTTGATTGCACATCCACTGAGTGCTGGCTAAGGGATATTCAAGGTAATATCAAGTAGCAATCGGCATAAAAATTTGTCAGACCACATTCATTTTATAACTGGCAGAAGCAGGGTGGCACGTGGCTTACAGGCAGCTTTTAAATACACCTTCGTAGGTTTAGCCAGGAAGGAGTGAAGAACTGAAAGGAAGAGTTAAATTCTGCTATGGTATTAGCACACTTTTAGATTAAAATGCAGAGTAACGAACCAAAACTCTCCACTGTGGTATGCCTCATGTGTTAAACATATCCGTTTTGTCACATGTTTACTTGGCAAAACTTAGTTATTTGGCAAAACTTGCAGCAAGTTTTGAGTATGGATGAATTATTTTTCTTAAAGAACACTTTTCAATAAACAATAACTAGCACACACTAGCCATCATACATAGTTCTTTTGTCTTGCTTTAAGACGTGCTAAAACATGAACTAGCTAACCTACACTGTTTTCTCTGCCATATTTTCCTACATATTACAAGAACAACAGTGTACAGTACGCTTTGCACACTAAGTGCAAAACTCGGAAGGCAATACTCGGCAAGCAACATCTCCCTTTTTCATTTTAATTTGTGTTTTTGAAAAATAATTTGTGGCAAAATAAGTCGAGCCAGAGTTTTCAGTAAAACATTCAATCTTATGAATGCTGAAAGCCTAATGAACTTCTTTATTTGATATCCCTCTCAGGAAGCAGCAAGAATTATTGGCCCACCTGGTTTTCTACAAGAAGGTGTATGATGGGAACACTTTCCAGTGCTTACGGCACACTTTATTTACGATATCATACATCTCCCTGCATTTGGGCAAGCCCCAGTGGTACTGTTTTGATTCCAATAAAAGACGACAAACAACATTTCTTTTATCAGTTATCGAGTTATGACATTTGTCACGCATTAAAAAAAAGTACTCGTGCATGCAAAACAGATTCCTGAAACACTGGCCTATCAATATCAATGCTCGTGTTCCACAAAATAAGTTGAACAGATGATTTTTGGAAAACAATGCGCAAAAGGAATAAATGGAAGGCAGTGAGACAGAGAGTGATCCATATTGATTGAAAATTGGTGGGTTGAACTTTTATTAATGGTTGTGTAATTGCATGGTGAACTCGAATACAGGTGCACCAGGCAGCAGGAGATCATATGCCACCGACTTTTTTTCAGTTTTGATTTGAATATCTGCTACAGTTCTCGTATTCTAGCATGGTATTTGTAACGTTGAACCACGATCAAGCCAACCTGTGTACTGCTGTGGCAATGTACCAGTTATAAGATATCCTCATTTTCTGAAAATCAGCTGTTTTATTGAGGCATGCAGCAACAATATTTCAAGTTCGTTCTGCACCCCAACTACACGCGGACGTTCGCGAAAGAGACGTGCAAAAGCATCAACTATTTATTTGGAGGGAAACCTGTCAGTGGCAAATTTGTGTACGTCATACTTGATCTTGGCGCACGTTTCGGCTTTCACTTGAACAGCGGTGTGATGCTTAGTAAAGGTAAGAGTAGCTAGTTCCCATATATAAGATAAGTTAAAGACTGAAGATGAGTAAAAACTACTGTGTCGCGCGAAATAGCGCGCATAAGTGGTAATTGCTGAAACAGATGATCGTTGAACTGCTAAAAAAGGTGCTGCTGACCCAAAGTGCGGCGCGCGACGGTTCACGCGCACTAAATGCAAATGTTAGTGTAGGCACTTTAAATGACCCATTCAAACATTAACGTGCCAAAGCAGGTTAACGTTACACGAACAGCTGAGAACGGGCTGCTGTCACTGACACGCGTGTACGTCGCGGCATAAATAATGGAAATTGCTCGCAGCACACGCACATGGGAAAAATGTACGTGGGTTTCGAGATCTGAGGATATCCTCGTCACGCTGGTATACATTCGCGAATTTTCGGTGAGCGAAACAACCGCTGTTCACGGAGAAGCTTTAACAACACACGGACACACGTTAATCGTTCTTGCGGCACGGCGAATTACGAACCGAAGTCGGAGGTGCTTACCGCGTTTGTCTGGAGTTCATGAAGCCCCGCAAACTATTTGCTGACCTAATGCACCCTCAAACACATGCACATGGCACAAAAACAGAAGTTCAACGTCGCGCCGACTGTTTGCAAACGGCATGGTAGATATATACCCCCGCAAAAAAACGAGCATTCCTGCGGTGGCGCTGTGGTGCAATGGGTAAGTTATCTGCTTTCAGTGCACGCGGTCCCGTGTTCGATTCCAGTGCTGTGCGTAATTTGCATGTTGTTGTCGCAGATGTTGATCATTGTGATACTGTTCATCTTCTAATTACCCGTAGTGATAATTACAACCGTCAAACTGGCGAAAAAACGGTTGACAGCGTCAAAAAATAACTTTTTTTTTCTCGCAACAGCATCAGGGCCGCCTACACTCTAAAACTTTTCACGCGTAGCCCTTACAAAAATGGGTATTGACCGTTTTTAAACGTCCAACCAACGATCTACCAACTTTAATGACGGGCTATGGACTTTGACGTTCTATCAACATACCGTTAAAAGAAAGTTTTTTAACTTTCGTTTAAAGGAACTTTCCCTAAAGAAAGTTAAAAGAAAGTTTTTTAACTTTCGTTTAAAGGAACTTTCCCTAAAGAAAGTTAAAACAAAGTTTTTTAACTTTCGTTTAAAGGAACTTTCCCTAAAGAAAGTTAAAAGAAAGTTTTCTTGCTTTCGTTTAAAGGAACTTTCCCAAAAGAAAGTTAAAAGAAAGTTTTCTTGCTTTCGTTTAAAGAAACGTTCTCTAAAGAAAGTTAAAAGAAAGTTTTCTTGCTTTCGTTTAAAGAAACTTCCTCTAAAGAAAGTTAAAATAATGTTGGCCTACTTTTGTTTAAAGGGGCCATGACATGCGGTCACCCAACAATTTGTGGTTTACAGTGAAAACTGGAAGTAGAGGGTCTATTATGCCTGTACAGATATGAAAAGTGGGCCGTAAAAGAATATTTCAGACCAAAACAAGCCCTAGCACTCGTCGGCTTTAAACCCCGCCCTCCGGCGGCGACCGCCATTTTGCCTTGGCGCGTGTGACGTCACGCACAGCAAGAAGCGGAGTCGTCGTCTTCTACGAAAGTTTCAGCCGCTGAAAATCATTCACTTCGATCGAGTGAAGAAAGCTAAAATGTGTCGATTTCACGCGCAGCTGATGCAACGCGGAACAATATCGTTCGCCGGAATGCAGACGCTCGCACAGGTAGCTGCTGTTTGTATCACGGCTCGCGATTGCGCCAGTGTTGCCCGACTGCCAAGTCGCTGGCGTGTTGATAAAAATATTTGGTTATAAATTCAGTGCTCTACCAAACGCGCTGTAATTTGGCCACCTTATTTGTGAATGCAGAAGGATTAGCCCACTTAACACAGATTACGATCGAAAATTGGGTGTCATGGCCCCTTTGGAGAAGCTTTCCCTAAAGAAGGCTAAAATTATATTTGCCGAAAAAATAGCAGTATCGTTATTAGTTGTGACCAATTGTACATTCTTCGTGTGATTTGTATTTAATTACAACAACCATTTTTAACAAACTGTTTTTCTAGAGGTTGAAATTACAATTGCAAATCCTTCAGAGAAACAGCTACTCGCGAAGAGTTAAAGTACGCTCACAGGTTAACCTAACGGTTATTTCTGATGCCACAGCAAGTCCACGGCCAACGCTCAAAATTTGTTCTGTGAAGTGCCATTACCTAAAATTAAAGAATTTTGATCCACTCTCTGCATGCATTGCTGTAAAATGAGTCATGCAATGAAGCAATCTATTTAAAGACATTCCTTTGTCAGCGAAACTAACTGCTCTCCCGGCTGTACCACTATTCTGACAAACACAAGTGATCGCCAAAGAACACACACGCTTATAAACATGTTAGAGGGGGAAGAAATCAAGAAAACTGCAAAGTCCCACAAGTATAATTTATGTATCACAAAACAAAGACAAAAGTGCAAGCCCCTGTACTGTTGAAACATCTGCTCATCCAGCCTGATTAACCATTCAACCAATGTGCAGATGTTAAAACAAGCAAACGTTTCAAATTTCGCGCGCTTGCAGAAGTTTCAAATTTCCCGCGCTACACTTCAATTTTTTTTTTTTAAGTCAAGATATTGTGCGCATAACCTACTCAGGTACGTTGTATTTAGATAAAGATTTTTATTACTATTTCTAAGCAGAAAAACTACTATTTTTAGTCATGATTAAAAATAAAAGTGCGCAAATGCGGATCGGTTGCATCTGCGGGACCGGAATGCCGGAATTTTTTTTTGCTTGTGTGCAGCTCGTTGCAACCACAGGGGCCGTGTTTGAAGTCGATTTTTCTGTTGTTTGAAGTGTGCTTGCGCTCTGTGCTCGTGTTTTGTGCTCTTCCGGCGCTGCTTATTACGAAGATGCATTATACTCAAGAGAGGCCCGGCTGCTTCGTTCAGTGGAGAGCTCGCCAAACGAAAGGTACGTGGACGTTGTTGCTGTCAGCTCTTTGTTAACATCGTGAGCGCGATAACGCTTTGAACAGTTTTTTTCGAACTACTTGGCGATAAGTGAGGTTTTGTTAAGGCAGCGAGCCTGTTTGTGTATATCATTTCATCAGGATCAAGGCAAAATTGTGTGATGATAGCGCGGGCGAGCTTTTTGTTTGATTGCTTGTTTGGTTGTTTGGCGCGTAAAGCAGTGCGCGGCTGTGATTCGGCGGGGGATTTGAACAGAGTTGTGGTGATGCCCTGCTCGCCATGAATCACTATTTTTTTTTAATACCTGTCGGGCGGTGACGGCGCCTGTTAAATGTAAGCTTCGACCGTGTCCAAGGCGCGTACTCTTGGGCATGCTGGTAATTCATGTCGACTTTTTTAGCGCACAAAACTAACAAGGACGGAAAAGAATGACGCGTTGTCCGTGTCGTTCTTTTCCCGTCCTTGTTTGTTTTCGACGCTAAAGAAAACAGCTACGGGATCGTTATGTGAGCAATGTGTGTGACTGCTATCAGAGTCATGTGTTTTCCTGTGTGACCAAATGTGTGCATGTGTTTGCATCCGCGCAGGCACATATCATTAAACTACCGTGATATTCCGGTTGATGCGTGAGCGTGATCTTGACACAGCGTGCTGTAGGTACGGCTCGCGAAGCGTGCAATTACGCCTAGGTCAATACATTTTGTCTATGTGTGGCCGAATAGCCGTACCTTAACTGTGCAAGCGCTAGGTTGAGCATTAGGTCACGCGTTCGAGCACAATTTATTTGATACTGCTTGTTGCCACCATGTTCACCTTTCATTATTTTATTCTGGTATTTAAGAATTGTATGCGCCTTGCCCCACTTTAGCGTTAAAACTTCGCTAAATACCTTTACATGTACGAACATTATAAAACACAGTTTGAACACAAACTCCAATGACCTTTTCGAATAAATTACAAGCCTAATGGTTTATCTTGTATAGTACATTCTTTAGGCCTGTGATACAGATGTTCAAGGTATCTGTGGTATGTGCAGGATATGATTACCTTATTTATTGCTCAAAACTCACTATAAAATTATACATACTTCGCGGTATGCATGCATAAGTCATGCATGTGTTCCGGCTGAAATGTAAAATTAAACGATGTATTTATCTGAGAACACAACAAATCTAAAGTGCCTTTTTTTGAAGCTGTTGGCATTGGAACAAATATATAACTTCAAAAATCAGATTCACCAAATGATTATTGTGTATAGATGGCTTGCACTAACATCACTGAAATCACCATGTTGGTGCACCGCACGGTAGGATGCAAGGTTTGTGACGTTGCGTTAAATGTTATTGTCACATCACTTTCAAGTTCCTTTGTTATTGACGTACAGAGGCCAAGAACGTTGTGGCCATGTTGTTTAATATTGAAGCAGATTAAGTGCAATGTGTTTATGCTGCCATTACGTCTAGTTGGTAAACCTTACGTTATGAAGCTGTCAATAGCTTCCGAGATTTTGGTTGCCGGAGATTGTCGCAGAAGCTTGCATGCTTTATTGTGATGACGTGTGGTTCAATATTGATGTTTTGTAAGCCTTAGCATTTCCACCTCTTTACCCATATGGCCATTTGACAGCCTGTGCTGTTTGGTGTGGAATGCAGTAAAACCTTGTTAATTTTAACTCGAAGGGGACTATGAAATTGTTCTAATTAGCGTGCAAGTGCTAAAATGAACGGATATTTCGCCACGCTGTGCAGACAGAACCCAAACAAGCCACCTCTGGACTCGGTATCGCAAACTAGGCACTACTACACGTTTGCGGCAGGTGATTTCGTAAATTAAGTTCATATAGCTCTAACAGTGAACAGAATTAAATGGGCAGTCAGAACGCCAGAAACAAGCACCATCATGCATTCATATGAGCAGTGACCCACACAGAACTAAGAAAACTCCAGCATGACGGGAGCATATTGTACGTTGTGCTCTGTCTCGAGAAACTTTTGGTGATTACTCCTGTCTTTATTTTAGGCTTCCGGTTACGAATGCACGGTAGAGAAGGAACACCCTGGCCCCACTTCTGTCGAAGGAACCAGTGTCGCCTGAGCAGCTGAAGACGGACTGTGCAACCAACAGTGAAGAGCTGTGATTTTGTAATGTGCAAGTGTTTGACTGGTCACATTAACTTAATCTAACACCAATCTTACCTTACCTTGTGAAATTTTCTTGTGATGTGCAAGTTTATACACAGTTAGAGAGAGTGAGCTGTAAATATGTCTTGGGCAAGTTCATGATGATTCATTTTGACATTGTTTATAAAAGCACACACTTTCTACAAATAACACCACCCACTTACTTTCCTCTTAATTTTCTCTTTCATTTGTGTGTGCACTCTCAACAGCGTCAATGTGCTTTATTAACTTCTGATGTCTCTAATGTAAATGTTTATGGTTCCAAATAGTTTATTTGTTACCTACTATGTATGAGGGGGAGTCAAAAAGTAACGGAATTTTTGAGAAGAGGTACATTTATTCTAATGATAGAAAACTGAAACATACGTTATTTTTTACTTAACTTCCCTGCACTTCAATACGCTGTGCCCGACGTTTCGCAAGTTTTTTTTTTTTATTCCATCAGAGAAAAAAGTTTTTAGGTTGCACCTGTAGCCAATTTTGCTCAGCATCTATGACTTCTGCATCAATAGCGAATCTTTTTCCTTCAATCCCCCCAAGCATATGAAAATCACTTGGAGCCAGGTTTGGACTGCGTAGCGGGGGTTCCGGCAATTCCAATCCCAACTCATTTATTGTATTAGCCGTCCGTTTAGCAGAATGTGGCCTAGCATTATCTTGCTGCAGGATGACACCTTTTCGCAATTTTCCACTGTGTTTAAATCTGATTTCAGGTTTCTTTGCAGCACGTAACAATAGTTAGCAACGTTCACAGTTTCGCCTTTTCGAGTGAAATGAATGGCTACCCCACCTTACATGTTCCCGATTATTGCTAGCATTACTTACCAGCTCATGGTTGACATACACATTCCTTAACTTTTGGGGATGATGAGTTCGCAGCCTTACTTTCTGGTTCATGATGATGTACCCAAGTTTCATGTACATTAACTATTTGCTGTAAAAAATCCCATCTTCCTCATTTTGATAACGGGTCAAATGTTTACAAGAGAGGTATCCGAACTTTGTGCCTTATGCGGTGCTGACTATTCTTTTGAGAACCACCCTGCTCACACTTTCGAAAAATTTGGTCTGTTTTGTAAGATGGAATTCGCTAGACCAAAATTGATAAGTAAATTGTTGGCGATTTCGTCCATTGTGATTCGTCTGTGTTCCATCCCCATACCCTCAAACTCTATCTTTCCACGTCACATAAAAAAGTTCTTCCTGTTAAACCACGCTGTCCATTCGTAGGTCTTGCTTTGTGATTAACAAATGCCACCGTACTCTGCTTGCATTAGATGACTTCCTGATGTTTAACACCTTCCAAAAAAAAAGTGAATCACTGCCCTCATTTTCTCCCTAGTGCAGGCTCACGATGGGGCTGTCATTCTTAACGTCCTGTTACACTCTAACAACTAAAGTGGGCATAAGAGTGACATGTTCCATAGAAGTGTTGCAGATGACACTAATTCAGCGCTGGATACTAGCAGTGTTAACAAACCCTAGTGCAAGAGATAACAAAAGTTGATTTACTTTTTGACGTCCCCTCGTATCTATAGTCGGCTTATTACAATTAATTTTTTATTTATGCAAATGATCCTTTCCTTACCATTTAATTGTCGTTTTGGCACGCTGTAGGCAGTTTACGCATGAAGTGCCTTTTTGGAGGTTCTGTGCTATGTCACGACACTAATAGTTACACATTCAATCGCTTATGGTGCTAAAAAATAAACATCTTACTTCAAAAATTGTGTTCCCTTATTTTTGTCATTGGACAGGAACTCTGGTAACTTCCATCAGAACTTCAGTCACGAACTTCAGGTGTCGATATAGTTGACATGTAGTCAGAGGTCCTGGCACACTTTCAAAATATATTTTGTGCAAATATTTTTGGACTTTACATATCATTTACTATTTACAGTAAAATTGAAACTGCCCTGCTGGAACTATCACGATGTCAAGCATGTGGTGTGTTCAAGAACTACATTATGAAAAGCTTTATTGCACTTTACAGCGACCTTTATTAAAGCTATCTTGCCTGCTTGAGATCCTTCTCAATTTAAGAGTACGGCCAAGTGTAGGTGCAGGCCCTTCTGTAATGTAGCACAGAAGTGCATTTACATTCGGCCGTTCTCCTAAAGCAATAATAATCTTATTAGGCTAGATGCATCAACAACACTTCAATGACCAATCGCTGACAAAACATTGGTAACAGGTATGTAGGATGCTTGCAAAACAGTGTAACAACTTTGAATTTAATGTTTCTTTAGCGTCTATTGAACGTTATTAAGGAACTTTCAATTGGTTATCGGACGCCAATAGTCGACTAAATGTTGGTTGCTGGTACGTAGCACGTTTAAAAACAATCTAACAACCTTCAATTTAACGTTCCTTTATCGTCTATTGAAAGTTTTTAAGGAAATTTCTATTGGTTATCGGTGGCCAATAGTCGACGGATTGTTGGTAGCTGGTATATAGGACGGTCTATTGACTTTCAATTTACCGTTGGTACGTTCCATCGACTTTTCCCAATAAAACGTCTTTTGACGGTTGGTACAAATTTTTGTAAGGGAGTAAGCGTGAAACGCGCTCCTCGGCGTCGTAAAATACGTTTTGAGCACCATTTGCTCAAAATATGCGTGGTTTTCCTCCGCCCAAGCGTGACGCCGGTCGAGGAAACGTGCATTTGCTTTATTTTACGCGTGATGGGGGATTTTATGCGTGAGAACCGGAAAACTCACGCTGAGCAAAAGTCCGCGCCGCGGATCGCATTTCTCCTCGTCACGCGTATATATATCCTGATACAATCGCCAAGGCAGCCGTGCAACGTCGCCGTTACGCGCTTCTGATTGGCTGCTGTGACTTGTGCCTCCTTTCATTTATTTTTGTTTTCAACGCGAGCGCTTTGAAAGGTGGCGCTCGCTTCAGTATATAGTTTTGGCGGGAAACGGGGTTAGAGCCGTTGGAGCCATTGACTCAGCAGGTACATTGTGCGTCGTCTCTGCCAGGTGTCTGCTTGGCCTTCGAGTGTATACTGTGCGGTGGGCTCGCTTTGTGTGGTTGAGAAAAGTGGTGAAGAAGGAACAGCTTCATGAATAACTTGACTTTGATTGACCTGCGTGGTGTGCAGCGCGGTAGATGCAAGAACACCGAATGCGACTGCCCGGAATCCTCGCGCGACACGGCGCTACTCTCTGCCAACTGCGTACTATGGGCACTGGCCTGCCATTCACGGCCGCTTGGAATACCTGGGTAAGCAAATTAATTTGAAATGTCTTGGCTCATTATATATTTTGCATCTATTTTCCGAACAGTGACGTTCTTGGCGTATTCTGTAGACCTTCCTATTGAACTCCGAACTTCATATTAATGTCAAGCCAAGTTCTCTGCGTACAATACTCACGGATTGAAACGCGACAACTTAGGGCTAAGTAATTCACGTACTTCCGTTTCTAACATCTCGATTTGCTGTCATAGCGGCGTATTTTGACTCGAATGCTGACATCAGATCCAGCATTATCTTTAGATGCCGGATTCTTAGCGACATGACATGGTTACCTTGAGTAATTGCTCATGGAAGTCGTTGTAGTGAAGAAAGCGATGTCGCTTTTCAGTCCGAGAGTACTGTAGCTTCTGTTTCACTCGCGTCGTGTGATCGACGGGGAACGATGACAAGAAGGAAGGAAGGAGAGTTGCTCTCGCTGCCGTGGCTGTGAGCCGTTTCTCCTTCGCCGCCGGGTTTCCAACGGTCTCCGCGTCTGGCGCTCGAAAGCTTTGGCTAGTTTGGCTAGTCGGCGCCAAATCAGCAAAATTTCACGGCTACGTTGCGGTTCGCGGCGGTGGCCGTTTTCGGGCGAGGAGGCGCAACGCCAGTAAAGGAGATGGCTGGCGCCTCGCGCGGTGGGTGAACAGCGCCTGCTTCCTTCGTGCTCCGCAAAGCGCCTCGAAAATGGCGAAAAATATATTGTATACTGTAAATTCACAAATTCGATGCGTACATTACGAAGCGTTAAAATTGTGCTATATCATATAAAACACAACCGCGTTAAGGCCACAATAAAATTGTCTGTTTGTGCTGCACATCTCGACTGAAGTTCGCTTGTTGTATCTGCGTGCGCAACATATGAGTCTATAACTATTATATGGAAGCCGCTATTGCCAAGAGATCGTTCTGGGTACAGACGAGATATTTATGTCGCAATCTAACATTATATGGTAAGATACAATTGCGTCACCTTCAGGAACTTCAGGCTGCTGGGTGAAGTCTCAGTTTTGTGCAGTTATTATGTGTTTTCCATGAGGAAGCATCAATACTTTACCGTACGGTGGAGTACGTTGAGCCAGTGCTTCTGCGGCGGTAATGTTAGCTGTCGTGGCAGCAAGGATGGAGCTCTGTTGCGGTCATGTCGTGATCTTATAGCAAACTTATACGGAATTACAGAAAGGCTGTTTTATCTTAGCGGCTCAAGCACAGCAAACGTATTAAAATAGTCAATTCGGACGTGCAACTTTCACTGTAAAAGCACAAAATTGTCGCGAATATAAAAAGGAAGTGCTTTGTATGGTACTCAGTTGTGTAGTTAATAGCTCATCTTTTGAATGCGGTTTCTGAAATTAGCAGCGAATGTTTTATTGGTACAGCGAAATGCCGTCACTGTGATCCCCGTTTCACGGTTCTTTTTATTTTTACCGCGCTGAGTGCCTGTTCTGTCGATATGTGCATCTAAATACCACAAATTTTTTTTAATTGAGATTCTCTGGGCGACCGTCCTTGCGATAGGAACCACGTTTTTGTTTTTCTGGAATGTCATTATCTTTTATTTAATACAATTTTTTTTTAAATTTATGCTCAAAGAGATCGCCGGTGTACACCTTATACTTGACTGTACGACTTCAAAACTTGTTTTTACTGTTCTTGCTGGCCCCCAATGCCCGTATAACTAAACCAACAAAAAGCCACGAAGTTTTGCTGATTGTGCGCTGTATTCTGTGTTCGTGAAGTTTAATTCCACGTCTTCTCTTTCAGCTTGCCTTCGAAAGTAAATTGAGATTTTCAAGCACGGTCGAGGAGAATGTCAGACGCCTAAGGAAAATTCTACCTGCAGTGGCAACACTGGCATCCTTAGCGGACCCATCGTACAGAGAGGTCGACGTGTACTTGCGGTCAAGGCTCGCGAAAATGGCCCTAATTTCAGAGGTGAGTGAAATATTTTGTAAGAGCCAAGTTTAAGTGACAATTCAAAACATCTTTATTCTTCTAACACTACTCAGTTTTGAGCCGGGTATGAGGAGATTGAATGCCGCAATCGCAATGTGAGCTTTGCCGACAAAATCATTTTCATGAATTTGTAGTTCTGTACGAAGTGAAATTTTACAGCTGTCCATTCCATCAGGTACCAATTTAATTTCTCTTTTTTTTATCTTTGCCAGGTTTCATCCGAAGACATTGTTGGCCGTGCATTGTGTGGGGTGACGGGAACGAGCTAGCATGCGGCAAAGAGCCCAGCGAAATCCTGAAGCTGGAACCAGACACGTCGCTGGAAAAAAGCATTGGTGCTTTGTTTGCGTGTTTACTACGTAAAGGACCTTGCGTATCCGGCTGCTTTTGGCAGTTGCTTGGCTTCCTTCAAGCAGTCGTGAACTGTGCGGTACCGAAGAAATTCCATGGGCGGAAAAAATGGTGAAGGATTTGTTTACTAAACTCTACACTTCGTTTCAGTTAAGTACAGAGCACAGTTCGCGTGCCGCTCAAAGCGACATCAAAAGTTCATCTGGTGCCTATTTTATAGTTCCTGTGTGTGTTATTTTCTTGGATTGCTCTTCTATAGAGAGAAGCGTTCTTGTAAGTAAGGGAAAATAAAAAGTTTCACTCAAGTTTAAGATTCTTGTAAATGTTTCGTTCTATTTAACTCTTTATCTTTGATTTAAACTCTCAAGCCTCGGAGCACTCCGCACTAAATCCCTCCCTTAATTTTCTTAATGACCGTGTATATAAACAATCGCGCCGAAAGAATGCAGATGAGCGGCTTAATTGTAGGATTCGCCAGATGCACTTGTGCAAGATGCTTTATGAAAGTTTGTCCTGCACTGGCTTCCATGGCGTTTGGATTTGTGACTAGCGAAGTTTCAGGAACAATCCATAACGCTTTCATTCTGCCAACTCGACTCATTTTTGAACGGTCCACAACGAAGATCTAACGCCCCAATCGCAATGTAGGCTTTTCGATCAGTGACTGGAGGCCTTCCTAATGCTTAGTTAAGGTGTAAGAGAGGATTTTTATTTACTTGATGCGGGATTCTCTTGTTCTATAAGATGTGTTTCTGACCGTCAGAAAGTGTTTAAAAATGAAGCTGAAAGAAGATAATCTTTGGAGTGCTTTATCTGTTATTGGTTGGCGGCTGCTTGAAGGGTAAATGTACTGGTTGCCCAGGATAAAATAGCTAATTACAAAAATCAAGTTTCAATTATCATCCCTCACATGTGTTGACTATAGAACATTCCACTGCGACAGCACAACATGAGCTTGCTAGCTGCACCGTAAATACAGAGCGCACTGCTGATCTTGAGCTGTGTGCAGACACCCAACATGTGCCGTCGGGTACAACATGGAAAGGGTAGCCAGTGAATTAATGAAAGATTGGCTCTTATTTCTTGCTTACTGCCTGTACTATAAACCGTATTCCGTAAGTATATTCCGGCTAGCAAGCTCATTTCAGGCTGTCGCAGTGTAGCATTCTATAGTTTGGACATGTGCAAGATGAAAGTGAGAGTTGATTTTCGCAATTAGCTAATTAATGCCAAGCATCAGTATATATACCGTCCAAGCCGGCGCCGAGCCCATACAGCACAATAAATATCTTCTTCCAGCTTTCATTTTAGATGATTTCTAACGGCCGGAAAGACATCTGAAGGAGCAGGAGAATGCCGCATTAAGTAAGTAAAACTCCTCTCTTACACCTTTTCTAAGCGTGAGAAAGGTCGCCAGTCACGGCTAGCAAGCGTGGTTTGCTTAGCGTGAAAGTGCACCACGCTTAGAACAAGCGTGCAAAAAATCAGCTCCACTCACGCTTGGCAGGCGTTATTCAACCAGCGAATCGCGCTTAGGAAGCGTGATTTTTCAGCGTGACAGCACATCACGCTTAGACCAAGCGTGCACAAAATCCCCCCCCACTCACGCTTGCTACGCGTGAAAAGTTTTAGAGTGTACAGACAGACCACCTACAGGACCGTCACGCGTAACCGCAGGCCGTACCTAG
>JALIZH010021101.1:0-20113 GCA_030522465.1 Rhipicephalus appendiculatus
ACGCCAGAGATATGCCGAGTCACTCCTGAGGTCGATGTATTCCGGCGGTGGCGGAATGGGAATTCATTAGTGGGCACTGTGCCGTGCAAATGCTCGACGCGAACACATAGTTCGTGCGAGAAATAGCCAGCTTAATACATTGTGGCGTTGAACAACACTCAAGAAGTGACTGCTTGTGTATGTTTAAACCGGCCTAGGGAGTTACATATGGCAAATCGCGAGCCATCGCTAAAACAAGTCGCTGCACTCTGTTGTCAGGTGCAGACGCCGTTGCAATGAACAATACACCGTGCGTGCCGCTATAAAATAATCAGTATGCAACACATGTACAATTTTCGACTAATTAATAACTACTTCTTTGCGAAGGAACAATTCGGAACATTTATTAAAGACTTATCAAACATAAGTATGCAACACACGGATTCACGAACCCGAAGCATAGACAGGTGGCTCGTTCCTCGTTCTCGCACGAATTATTTCCTACAGTCCCTTAGATATACATTACCATCCCTACTTAATAAATATATAAATGATGAGTGTAACTTTTTTTATGTTTACAAAAAGAGAAATGCGCGAATATTTTTTCACCCTTGCCTAGTATCTTTCTTTATATCATGCTATGTTGTCATTACTCGCTGTATCGCATTTTTTTTTGTCATGTTTATTTTGATATTGTTCAGTGTATTTATGAGTGCAGATACATAATTATTTAGTTTGGTCTGTGTCTATTTGTTCTACTGCTGTATTTGTAGAATATTCGTCAAATTTTTTTGTTCATTTTGCCTGCCTGCATTATAGCTAATTTTTTTTAAGAGCTTGGATTTTGAAACTACTGCCATGTACGTGGGGCCTCAGGCACTCTCAAGTGGTTTTGTAACCGTTTTTCGCCTGAGGGACCCCCCAACTGGTTGGAAAAGACCTGTTGGAAATAAAGATTTGATTTGATTTGATTTGATTTGAAAAACAAATTTTAGTACTGACAAAATCTTGTCCAGCAATGTTTATCTCACGCACGCGGAGACAACCGCAAAGACTTACTGCAGACGCAAAAGATCGGTACAGCATAATGCGCTGCTACGGTCATAGGCGTGCGCACACTGGAGTAAAGGCAAGCCCCCCCCCCCCACCTCGGCCACCTGGAAGGGTGGGGTGGGGGGTGTGGGAAGTCTGCCCCTGTACATTGACTTAATGGGGGGGGGGGGGGCGCTGGCGCGAACCGCGCGCTGCGACTTACCTTCACCTTCGCGGTTCGCCCCCACTGAAGGGGAACCCTGCGCACGCCTATGCCTGCGGTACACAGGCGCGTGTTAAGCGATCTGCGGATCCCTTCCACCACCGTGAAGATGGAGGCCGGCGAAGCCGTGACTGTAGTGGGTCTGATATAGTGAATATTACGGTAGTGAAATTATATATTATCATTATCGATTACATTGAGTAAATCAAGTCTTCGTACTGTCATTTTGCTTGTATTATTCACCATGTTATAATGCAACGGAGGTCCCATTTCAGTTTGTAACTACGGGACCTCTTTCTGTATATACTTATTATGTACTTGTCCCTTTGTTTGACGTCAAATAAACGATTCTGATTCTGAAATGAAGGGACATACACTGCAATGCCTCGATGTTTCTCTTGCGCATGACGCATATCACCTCATGAATTACGGCAGCCAACGGCGGTCTCCAAATTAAATCGTGTAGTACATAAGAATAATGCAGTACGTAAGAAACTCCGTTGTTTCGAAAGTACAAAAAATTGCATGATTTCGTTTCTTATGCAAGTGGCCTTGTATCTAAGGAAAACCTCTTCCCGTCATCAGTGGCGTAATTCATGGGGGGGGGGTCAGGGGGGTCCTGACCCCCCCTCTGCTCAGGCTAAGGGGGGACCCCCATGCAAGGGACCCCCCCCCCCCCCCTTGAAGTTTATCTCTTAACAACATACATCTGAATGTCTTCACAGCTAAGTATAGCGTGTTCAATATTTTTAATGCCTGGTTTTCTTTTAGCGGGTACCGATGTTCAGTACCCCTCAGCTGTGTGAGATTGCTAAAATCTCAACTGTAACTAGATCTGTTTTGGAGAATAGAGCAATGTAATTACGTGAGTTGGGAACCCATGTTCGTTTTTCAATTCAATTTCAAGGAATGATTTTAATTTTTATATGGGTACAAATAAAACAAACACTTATATAAACACTTATATAACAAAATAGCCGCCATGGCAAGATGTGTGTGCCCCCCTTGTGATTTTTCTGGATTTACGCCACTGCCCGTCATTCTGCCATGTCGGTGAAATCATACACCTGTATGTTTTACTTTTACGACATGTCCCCCCCCCCCCCCCCGCTTTTTTTTTTTCGACGCAGAAACGCTGAATAAGTTGAGCTAATCAAGCCTTACCGAAAGTTGTTGCCCTACGCGTTTTTTTTTTCTTTTTTTTTTTTTTTTGTGCGCAGACGCGACAGCCATATACAGCTTAGCTATAAAAACTGGGCCACTCGAAGTCTGTGGTGATTGATCAAACGAAAAATGCGGGACCTTTGCACTAAGTCGCGCAAAGCTTGTCGCAACTAAGCACGGGCCCTTCGCGCCTCGCTGGTCAACCTATTTCTCTACATTTATCGGCCTTCTTTGTTTCTCTTTAGTTCTTTGTCTCGTTTTTCCCCTCTTATCTTTTTTTTCTCTGTTTCTTTTTTTTCACTCTTTTTGATCTCTGTTTATTTTTATTTATTTCTTTATCTCTCTCTCTCTCCTTCTACTACTTTCTCTTTGTTTCTATTTCTATCTTTCTTTCTCTTTCCTCCCTATCTTAGTCTAAGTATTTATTTCTCGCTTGCTTCATCTTTCTCTCTCTATTTCTCTCTTTCCCATTCCTTCTGCGCTATGCTTTACTCTCTCCCCTCCTCCTTTCGCTCCTCTTCACCCTCACTTCTCCATTCTACCCTTTGCTACTCTGCTATGTTCTGTCAGCGTGCCTTCGTATATCGCGGGTACGAGGGTTTGAATCACGCCCCCTCGGGAGGAATTCTTTTTTTTTTTCGCCAAGATTTTGCTTTTATTTTCATTTCTTTCATTCTGTCTCTCTGTTTCCTTCTTTCTTTCTTCGCCCTGCTCCTAACCCTCTCATCTCTCCTCCACTTTGTGTTTCCCCCCTTGCTATACGCCGGACCAATCGGGGCACGTGTTATGGGAGGCGAAGCAGAAGAGAACGAAGAGAGCGCGCGCCGGTTCATGATTATGGTAATTTTGGGTCACGACACATTACGACGAGCTAGAACTGCTTCGCTGCTAAAAAAAAAAAAAAAAAGAAAAAAAAAACTTACAGGTTCCCTTATGCCTTCGACTAACTCGAGACGAAGGCGAAAGCCATCTTCTCTTTATTCTAAGTCGATGTACTTATCCTCACACCCCACCTCCGAAGGCTTAATAATAATTGCCGCACCTAATGTAATTTTTGCACTGCCTCAAGGATCGGAGGCAGTGCAAGCTTACTGCACCTAACCTAGTTTAGCTCTGCCTCCGTGATCGGTGCACCTTTGACCAAGCGACGATGTCAGGTGATGGCGTCATCGAGTAAAATCGCGTCATGTGACGTTACAAATGCTGGCGATTATTGATGTCATCACGTGACGATGATTTCTCGTATCACTCGCGTTGACACTGACGCCGCGGGATCACAGTGGACGCCGACGGTCAATTTTCGCGTTTGATGATCAATCTAAAGGCTTTTGCCTTAACACAATTCGTAGCGCTGTCCTTCAGTATAAATGCTACGAAGGATATCAACAAGCAACCTGAAATAGCAACTTAGAACTTAACCTATGAGGTACAGCATGCGTGTCAATTGAAGAATTTTCTCGAAAGGTCGCATCTGAGTAAAACAACGAAAGTATATGGATCAGCATCATTACAAAAAAAAAAAATCATTCCGTAACTATACAGCTGAACGGGGTGATGCAGCCCTTCCCTTAGTTTTATGCGGATGCGAGGGGAAGGCAGTTGTTTCGTATATATACGGTTGCAACTAGCATGTCGAGTAATAAAGAACACATCATTTCTCTAGTAAAGTCTTCGCATAATTAATTAAGCATACGCTCTCGTGCTGCTTTACCAGGCATTAACCACTTTCCACGAACAAGCTTGTATATTCAATATATGCGCTGCACGCATGGCGGACACCCTCGAGCCAGGGCCTATACGGTGCACCGACAAAGGAGTATTGCGGTAGTATCTCGGGGTTACTATTAAATGCGAAGCATTTCTTTGCGTACTGCAGACACTTTTGGCATTTCTATCTATCTATCTATCTATCTATCTATCTATCTATCTATCTATCTATCTATCTATCTATCTATCTATCTATCTATCTATCTATCTGTCTGTCTGTCTATCTATCTATCTTCTAGCCGCCTACGTCTGGGTGCTCTCGTGATCCCCTCCTTAACTTGGGGTATACCAAAATTAGTATAAGAGGGTAAGAGGGTCTGACAATTATGACTGTGTGGTCATGACATGAATAATGTGAAAATCCCGTCGCGTACGACGTCAGACCCTTTCCTCCAGACACGTGTGGCACATACCCGTATGCCAAGGGCCGCGATATGCGGGTATGCGCCACTGTGTTTGACAGTTCATATCTGCCCGAGGCAACGGCGAGAAAAGACATTGGTAAATTAAATTCCAGAGCGTTAAGAAAAACGAACATCGGCAGCGTTGACCCGACGAATGCAAATAATATATGTTATGGTCCCAGCTGGAATCGAACCCAAGCATTCTGCATGGTAATCAAGTATTCTACCACTGAGCCACGCCAGGTCTCGGAACTCTTTTGGAAAAAGGCCCTATGGAGGCGTAATGTTTGCGAAACGTCGATTGTGGTTGCAGTGCTGCTCATCTAATTTTATAAACATTACATATGTACTCCAATCATACAGGCTTCACGTCGGGTTAGCGTCAATTGTAGTTAAGCGCCATCCCCTTAAGTTGGTGTATGTAGCACTATCCTGGGCTACCATCCTCGCAAGCACGAGCGCTGAATTTCAGGTTACCGCTCCTGGAGTTGGTAATACCCATGTTGCTCTTGGCATCGTTACGCTACAGTAAACATCTAGTTAAGTAAAACATATGCGACTGTTCAACATACATGTCTGTGCGTATAACATTTGTATATATGTTTAGCGTCGTTTCGTAATGTTTCGCTCAACGAAAAAATTACACCACAGTCACCTTCCCTCCATGCATGTGCTTCGCATGACATCGATTCCCACGGTACGTGGGATCTGCCGAATTTTTTACTATCCGTATTTGCGTATCGAGATATGTTTGAAAAATGTATTTTGCTCAGGAGTGAAATACTTTTACGGTGCACAGGTTGTATTGCGATACTGTGCTGGACGCTGGTATCTCGTTACATTTTTTTTCGGAAATGGTCACGCGTGCGTTCGTGCGTGCCTGCCACCGCACGTAAGCAAATCGCGCCACCGGTTGGCGACACAAAGAGGGTGGCGAAGGGCAGTGGCGTAGCCAGGGGGTGGCACACCGGGCACGTGCCCCCCCCCCGAAATTTTTTTTTCGCCATGGCATACAGAGCGAAAAATGACCATTTCAAGGAGGTGCCCCTCCCGAAATCAAGGCGGTGCCCCCCCCCCCCCCCCCCGAAAAAAATTTCTGGCTACGCCCCTGGCGAAGGGTTCCCCACGCTCACTGAATGGCATATGTGGTAAAGCGCCCGACTTCGCTGATTGCATAATTACGTAGGCAGTATTGTTAGCCTTGCCGACCAAGTCGCTGTAGGGTGATTCCACGAGAGATCGAACATGCATGTCCCGTCGATATTTTTGTTTTGTCTGGGTTTTTTTATATGTCATGCGGGCACATTCAAAGTGCGCGGAACCGAAAATTTTATTTCCGAAAAACGCTCCGAGCGCGAGAAAAAAAATATTTGAAGGTGGCGGCGCTCGCCATGCTGTCATCCAAAGGGAAAAAATGTAAAGTGGCAAACATAGCCTAAATCTAAAATGTTTGCTAAGTTTGATGCGTCTTCGCCCGTTTGCTATTTTACACAGAAACCTCAAAACTGTATCACATATAGAAAAAAGCCTTTAAAATATTTCTGGGAAAGATCGCTTTCCTACAAGCAGCGTAAAAAAAAGAAAAAAGAATAGTTAAAAAGCAAGTCTTTTCAAAAAAGACCAGTTTCAAAAAACAAAATGAAAAAAAAAAACCCGGTCTTGATTTTGACGAAAGTTTTTTTTATCGAAGAGCGATGTCGGTCAATGCACGGTTTCAACATCATATGTCCCCATTTTCTTTGTTAACGAGATATAACGGGCCAAAGTGACCCTTACTGTGTGTTCTCACTTCAGTGCTTTTGATGGTTGTTATCAGCTTGCATTGCGCATAAATCTACAGTACTAATTATTTTGCTGCAGCGAAACATTTCTCTGGCGGCCTGTCTTCAGGAAAAATGTATTCTCAGATTTTATTTTCGTCAAGCGAGTGCGGGGGGTGGGCTGCTTCCGCTCTCTAAAGGGCTACGCATACACAGTTTGCAGCCTGCAATCTCGCCTACAAGCATCAGAAGAATGGTGGACGCACCTGTTCAACATGCTATCACTTCATGTTCCTCAAGAAATGCTTGGTCTACCTCATCGCGGTTCGCAGATGTAGACCTTGGGAGTCTCAACAGGAGGAGGTGCCATGGGTTCGATTCCTTGTACTTCTAATGGGGATGCAGCTCCTCTGAACCGGCGCAGCTCGGCATCGCTCGCCCATCCATTCTCACTCTCTTCTATACATCTCATACCTCGTAAACCCCCCGGCTTATCTATCTATCTATCTATCTATCTATCTATCTATCTATCTATCTATCTATCTATCTATCTATCTATCTATCTATCTATCTATCTATCTATCTATCTATCTATCTATCTATCTATCTATCTATCTATCTATCTATCTATCTATCCGCCTACGTCTGGGTGCTCTCATCTATCTATCCGCCTACGTCTGGGTGCTCTCATGATCACCCCCCCTTAACTTGGAGTAAACCAAAGTTAGTATGGGAGGGTAAGATGGTTTTACGAATATGACTCGCTGGTCATGACATGAATAATGTGACGATCCCGTCGCGTACGTCGTCGAACCCTTTCCGCCAGACACGTGTGGCACATACCCGTATACCACGGGCGGGTATGTGCCACAGGTATGCGGGTATGTGCCACATGTTAATGACAGATTATATCTACCAAGGAGCGGCGACAACATACATTGGTAATTTAACGCGAGACCGTAAGAAAAAAGCTGACATAGGCGTTGACCCGACGAATGCAAAGAATAAATGTCAGGGTGCCAGCAGGAATCGAACCCAAGCATTCTACGTTGCAATCAAGTATTCTCACAGAACCACGCCATGTCTTGGAACTGCTTTTCAAATAGACTCCACTGTTCATGAAACGTCAATTGTGGTTGCAGCGCTGGCTATGCAATTTTATAAACATTACATGTATACTCCTATGATACAGCCGTCACGTCGGACTAACGTCAATTGCAGTTAAGCGCCATCCACGGCAGCTGATTTATGTCGCAGTGTCCAGGACTACTATCCTCGAGAGCACAAGCGCCACATATCAGCTTACTGCTTCAGGTTTTGCTAATACCCCCCATGTAGCTGTTGGCATCGTTACGCCACTCTAAACAGCTGGTTATATAAAACATATGCGACTGTTCAACATATGGCTGTACGTACATTTGTACGTATCTTTAACGTCATTTCGTGAAGTATCGCTCAATAAAAATTACGTACATCTTCCCAAAGGGAACCCTGATGGGATGCAAAGCAGCAGCGTTGCGCATGGGAGCGATGGAGAGGGTGAAGCGAGAGAGCGGTGACACGTACAGACATGTTTCAACGCGTACGTTAGGCGCGCGCCAGGCGGCAGCTGCGGGCGCTCCGGCGAGCGCGCGGCAGGCGAGGGCGAGAGTGACGTCAGCGCGCACTGCGAGGGGAGCGTGACGTCAACGCGCAGCTGCGGCGTGACCAGCGTGACCTACTTGGCACCGATCCAACACCTGCGGCGAGGGGGAGCGCGTTGCGGCGCGTTCGTACGCACGCATGGAGGGACAGCGTTACACAGCCTAGTCAAATAGCTGCTTCGCATCTAAAATATCACAACACAGTCACCTTCCCTCCACATGCTTCGCATAACATCGATTCCCAAGGTACGTGGGATCTGCCAAATTTTTCGGCGTCCTTAACTAGGTAACTACGAAGATACCTATGTTGTCAGATGCTTCGTAGATGCCGCAGTGTACTATACCGCAACTGTGAAAGTCTCACGCAAAATTTAGACACAACTTCAGTTTTCGAGATTAAGTTGGAATAAGAGTTAGTGCTACATGATGTTATTCATGTGCGGAAACAGTGGAATACAAAATACTGGGTAAAAAAAAATGGCAGAGCTTGTAAGCCGCGGTTGACACAGCTAAAGTGGACGATTCTGAAGACTAATCTGGTAGCTTCCATGTTTCTACGTTGCTTCTTGGTCGTTGTTAGGCTTTAGCTAGGTGATGCTCGGCTATTTCTACGTTGGTTCTGAGCGCAGAGAGGTTCGAGTTAAACCACAGCCAGTCACAGACACGACACGGGCACGTCGTCGTTGGAGTAGACCTTTGATCGCTTCGGGGTCTTCTCGCAGCCGCAGTTGCCTTTCCCGTTCCCTAGTATTATCTCGTTGTACGTACTCGGGGTCTTCGGCTCGCCGCCGCCGCTTCGCAGCCAATTAATTGTTCGGCTAACTGTTGCCTTCTTCCTTTTAGATGCGAAGCAGCTTAGGGCGGAGTTCAATCCGGTGGTGGTGGTGTGCGTCCTGACCACCCTTACTGCGCATGCGCCTACTCTCTCTCCCACTCTCCTCCTTTACGCAGGCGTTCGGTCACCTTCTCTCCTCTCCTCCCCCCCGCGCTTCAGCCTGTAAACCCACTCCCTCCTCTCCCTCCCCCATTTCATATAAGCGCGTGCGCTCGGTCGAGGAAGTCTCGCTTGAATCGTGCGGTCGCTCCGTCGGTTCCCGGTCGCTGCAGTTGTATCGAAAGCCTCGCTACCCTCGCCGCAGACTCGCGTTGTCTCTCTGTAGCGGAAGCGGTAGCTCGACGCCGACGCTTGGCTTCGATGGCCGAGTGAACGTAAACGGAAACTTGGTGTGCACCCCCCAATGCTGCTTCGCATCCCCTCATGGTTCCCTTTAGTGGGAGATTGTGTAATTTTTTTTTAGTGGAAGTTGTGCGTAGTGGGATTTACACAATTTCGGTGGCACATACCAGTTTGTTCGGCTAACTGCTGCCTTCTTCATTTTTAGTGGACCAGCGGTGAGTAGTGCGATTGACCCAAATTCTGTGGCGCATCCCCGTTGATGATGATGATATTTTTTTTGGTACGGTGTGAACAAGGAACGATTTGCTTAAGAGCTTCGCTGTTAAAAATTTTCGATTATTTCTCTTAATTCTATGACTGCTACCCGGTACCGTGTGTGCTTTGCCAAAGTAGGCACATAAATAGTCGTCAAGCTGCTGTTAGGGTAGGTGGTGCGTCCGCAGAAGCCTTGATATTTTCTGTGTGCTTCCGTATGTGTGGTCTCGCTTGTGGTCCGTTCTTTCCTCCATGTACGTTGTCGTGATGCTTACTTTCCATGGTAATTACCGTACTTACACGATTGTAAGTCGACTGGAATGGAGGTCAACCCCCCCCCCCCCCCTTTACAACCGCAAGGCAGAAAAAAAGAACAAAAAAACACGAGTGCATTTCATAAAGGACGTTTATTTACAATGTCGATGAAAGAGAAAAAGAAAAGAAAAAACGGATTTCGATTCCGGCGTGCAAAGGTGGATTCATGGCAATACTTTAAAGCTATGCAGGAAAGCTAGCTTTTCGGCAAAACGCGGATCATTTTTTTTCCCCCCGCGAAACGTTGCTCAGGGTGTGGGTTGTACACTAGAAAATACAGCATATGTTAAATGTAGAACCGGGACGTAAACATAATGCTGCAATCATGCCACATCGGGCCTAATTTCTCGTTCGTTTTCGTTTCTGTAGTCGTACAAACAAAACTAGACTCAGTTTCGATTGCAACTTCGGATTTCAGAATTACGTAAAAAAGGGTTGAACTACAGTCGTGTAAATAGGGTAATTAAATAAATTAGCGTTGATAGATTGGTGTAACAAACCGTGAAGTTTTGTTTTTCCTTTTTTTTTAATTTTATCTTTTTATGCTTTTGCAATAGATTCAGCTCGATATGGCAATGCACGCATTCATACAAACAAAACAGGCCTTAATCTTTATTTGACTAATTTTAGTCTACTAGACTTAGTACGGTTTCTAAGTTGCTAGTGTGGACGCGGTAACTAATAAGTAAAGGACTGACCAATCGAGTTAGTACTATTCACCTGCTAACCAGGCAGTGAATTTCACTATTTTACCACTGTCGCTTACTAAGCGATTAGTGCTTCTTGTGACAAGTAAACGGTTAGTAGTTACTAAGTAAAACAAGCCTACCTTTTCTTCCTAAGGGTGAACTCTTCAGCCAAATGTCATTGCCTGCAGATCGGCAACGTTTCCTGACAATGTCAAAAAAGTGTTCAGCGCTACAGGGCAATTTCAAGAAAACCAAATGTCATGAAGTACCCGAAAAAAATGCGAGCGTAGCAGACGACAGCGCTGCCTCCCCTAGAAGAAGACGAAGACAGAAAGCAGTTCGGAAGCTCAATAATTTTACAAAACTATCCGGTTCTTGGCCAATCCCCCAGCGTGGGTGTGCGCCACAGATTCAAGGATCTACTCTACTCTACTCGCGCAGCAGGGAGAAGTTGGAACGCCGGCAAGACGTGGTGTTGGGACGCGTGTACGCGAAAAGGGCTGATTCGAATTGTCGGCCGCGGTCTGTTGTTATCGTGGAGGGCACACCGAAACGGGCTACCCAGTGGTACAGGAAAGCACTCCCCCCTAGTGAGTTGCCGAACGGAGTTAAAGGTCCAGGCGAGTGGGTGCTCTTGATAGCCGCCCGCTGTGCGTCAGCCGGGAAGGCACCTCGTGGACTTGGGCTGGCATTGAAGCTGGGGGTCCTGGCGATGATTCCCTTAGTGGAGGCAACACGGCGTCGTCACGGTCCATGTGTGCTGGCTTGATGCGGTCCAACGACACGACCTCCTCACGGCCGCTTCTCTTGATTGTGAATTGTTTGTTGCCACGGCGGAGGACTTGAAACGGCCCATCATAGGGTGGCTGAAGAGGTCGCCGAACCGCGTCATGTCGTACAAACACATATGGGCACGATGTGAGCTGTGGGTCGACGTGCACCACACGCGACCCTGGGGGCCGTGGAGGTACCGCGCGCAGTTTGCTCATGACGTTGCGTAGGCGAAGTGCATAGTCGCTGCAAGCTATGGATGCCTCCTCTGAGCCGCGCGCAAAGAGCTCTCCCGGCAGCCTGAGTGTCGTGCCGTAGACCAGCTCAGCGGCGCTGCAGCCAATGTCCTCTTTCAAGGTGGACCTTATACCCAAAAGAACGAGTGGGAGGGCCTCCACCCAGTTGTGTTCCTCGGTTGCCGTGAGCGCAGCCTTCAGCTGGCGGTGAAAGCGCTCCACCATGCCGTTGCTCATGGGGTGGTACGCTGTCGTGCGTATGCGTGAGGTGCCCATGAGCTGACTGATGGCAGTGAAAAGGGCTGATTCGAATTGTCGGCCGCGGTCTGTTGTTATCGTGGAGGGCACACCGAAACGGGCTACCCAGTGGTACAGGAAAGCACTCGCAACCGTCTCGGCAGTGATGTCCGCGATAGGAATGGCCTCCGCCCAGCGGGTGAACCTGTCGACACAGGTCAGCAGGTAAGCCTTTCCGTGGCAGGGTGGCAGTGGGCCGACGATGTCCAGGTGGACATGATCAAAGCGAGAATCCGGAGTGGGGAGTGTTCCCAGTGCTGTCGAGGTATGGCGTTGTATCTTAGAGCGCTGGCAAGCTACACATTCGCGTGCCCAGCGTCGGACGTCCCGATTTACGCCCGGCCAGACAAATCTTGCCGTCACCAGTCTTTGGGTGGCTCTAATCCCCGGATGAGACAGTCTGTGCAAGGACTCGAACACGTGGCGACGGAGGCTCGCGGGCACGAACGGGCGAGTTCTACTGACGCTTGTGTCACAGCAAACCTTGTCCTCGGATCCGGGAACTGGGATCCACTCAAGATTCAGGGCAGTGGTCGCGGTCAACAGGTGTTTCAGTTCGTCATCTTCACGTTGAGCGGCTGCCAAAGCGGGAAGATCAACCTGTAGTGTGGGCATGATGGCGTTCACAGGATTCCGTGAGAGGGCGTCCGCTACCTCGTTGTCGCCGCCTTTGACGTGGCGGATATCAGTCGTGAACTCTGATATATAGGACATTTGGCGCCGTTCACGTGCTGTGTGCGTTCCACCGTCGGAGCTTAGCGAGCGCAATGCATAAGTAAGCGGCTTGTGGTCGGTGAGGACGAAAAACTCTACACCTTCCAGGAAATGGCGAAAATGTCGTATGGCAGCGTACACGGCCAGCAGTTCTCTCCCGAAGGTGCTGTAGCGGCGCTCGGTAGGTGTTAGCTTCCTCGAAAAGAAGGAAATCGGGCGCCAGATTCCCCCAACGAGCTGCTGTAATACAGCCCCGACGGCTGTATCGGAGGCATCCACCATTACGCTCTGCGGGACACCGGACCTGGGGTATTCAAGCAGTGCGGCGTTTGCCAAAGCGTCCTTGACCTCGCAGAAGGCTTCTTTTGCTTCTTGAGACCAGGAGAGGGTGTCTGAGCCATTCCGTGAAGTGGCCAGCAGGTCGTGGAGAGGTTGAAGGATCTGGGCGCAGCGGGGAATGAAACGGCGGTAGAAGTTTACCAAACCCAGAAATTCCCGAAGCTGGCGCTTGGCGGTCGGCTGCGGAAATCCTTGCACGGCTTCAACCTTGTTGGGTTGAGGAAGAACTCCTGAGGCGGAGATGACGTGTCCAAGAAACGAGAGCTGTCGCACACCAAGCTCGCATTTGGCCATGTTCACGACCACGCCATGCTCCACTAAGCGCTGGAAGACGATGCGCAGATGATTCACGTGCTCTTCCGGAGTGCTGCTGGCGATTAGCAAGTCGTCAAGATAGGCGTGGCAGAAGCTGAGGCCGCGTATAGCACCGTCCATGAACCGCTGGAATGTCTGACCCGCGTTTCGGAGTCCGAATGGCATTCGGAGGAATTCGAAAAGTCCGAAAGGCGTTGCGATGGCGGTCTTCGGGACGTCCTCCGGGGCAACGGGAATCTGATGGTATGCCCGCACCAGGTCGATCTTCGAGAAGATAGTGGCACCGTGAAGCCTCGTCGTGACATCGTGTATGTGCGGTACCGGGTATCTGTCTGGAGTCGTTACCTGGTTCAGCGCCCTATAGTCCCCGCATGGTCGCCAGTCTCCCGGCGTTGACTTTGGCACCATATGAAGTGGAGATGCCCAGGCGCTCGACGAGGGTCTGATGATCCCTAGCTCCATCATGTGTTCAAATTCCTGTCGTGCGACCTTCAACTTCTCTGGAGGCAAACGGCGAGGCCGCGCGTGCACGGGTGGGCCGCTGGTGGCGATGTAATGGCGTACCTCGTGCTTCACCGCGGCGCTGGCTGGCGGCTGCCTCGTCAACTCGGGAAAATCCTGCAGAATGCGAGTGAAACGTTCTGCACCGGACGGCCCGAGCAGAGTGGGGCTCAGCGGAGGGTGGTGCGAGGGATTGCCTTGCACAGTTGCCTGCGACACGGGATCGTGAAGGCGGCGGTTGCGCACGTCGACGAGAAGGCCGAAATGCCGAAGAAAGTCCGCACCCAAGATGGCGAACTTCACTGCTGCCACGATGAAAATCCACCGGAACGTTCTGTTCAAGCCTAAATCGAGTGGCAGCGAGCGATGTCCGTAGGTGGCGATGGTTGTGTTGTTGACCGCCTGAAGGGGGGACGCACTAGGGACACGGCGATCGGTGGACCCAACCGGTAACACGCTCACCTCAGCGCCGGTGTCCACGAGGAATCGAAGGCCACTGTCGCGGTCGGTGAGGAAAAACACTGATGGACGACGTTCGGGGGCCTCTGTGACACTGGTCGTCCTCAGTGCCGGCTGCTCCCGTTTCCCGCATAGTCGCAAGGAGGAATGCATTTGCGAGCAGCATTGTAATGCTTCCTGTGATACCAGCAGATTCTCTGATGCGCTGCTGGGCGCTGGCGCTCCTCGGGAGTGCTGCGGGCCTGCATCGTTGCGACGGTATCGGCGAGGCGGGATATCTGCTCCCGGATGTCGTGCAGCGTGGTCGTTGGCGCGCCGCCGGCGATGTCTGGCTGTAGCGCCGCGACGGACGGCGGAGCGACCGCCAGCACCGAGTCCGCGAGCTCGGCGAGTTGAGACAGGCGTTTGTCGGCAGCCGAGGCGAGGACCATACGCACGTTGATCGGAAGTCGCTGTAGGAACAGCTCGCGAAGCAGTCTGCTGTCGGCATCGGTGGTGGCTGCGCCGGCCGTGTGCAACAGCTGCCTCATGTGGCGCAACAATTGGCTGGGCGTCCGGTCCCCGAGGTCGGTGTTGTGCAGTAGCTGCTGCAGTCGCTGAGGCTCCGACGGCGTGAGGCGACTGATGAGCAGTTGTTTCAGCGTTGTGTACGCGTTCTCTGCAGGTGGAGCGACCAGCAGATCTCGTATTTCGCTCGCTATTGCCGGTGGGAGGCTAGCGACCACGTGGTGGTACTTTGTTTGCTCAGCGGCAATACGACGAGCGGTGAATTGGGACTCCACCTGCAGGAACCACAGCTGCGGGTCCGCTGTCCAAAACGGCGGGAGCCTGATGTCGACGGCGGAGATGGCCGGTGCGTCAGAGGGAGTCTCCATGGCGTCGATCGCTTGAAAAAGGCGGTAAGCCTCGTCCGGGTCACCACTGTTGGGACGCGTGTACGCGCGGGAGAAGAAGACACGACCGCGCGGCGTGGATCCCAAACATCGACTGGTTTTATTCAGGTTCTCTGCAGGTTCCGGAGAGCAGCGGAGGGTGGCGCTGCCTGGCGGCTTGGCTTGGCTTGGCTGCCGCCACAGTGGCGAGAGAGCCTAGGACGAACCCGCAACTACGCGCGCGGTTCAGAAGGCCGGGCTTCTGTCTTCGAGCCGTTAGAGTCGTCGGACCATGACGTGACCTGGCACGAGTTCCGGGAGAGCCTGTTGCCGGACATCTTCCAGACAGCGAGCGTGCTCGAGACGCCGGAACCACCAGCTACCACGTCATGCGAGCTTTGTCCGCATACTGCTGGCGACTTCGCCTGAGCCTGGAGTTCGTCGGCACCGGGACGTTCGCCTGCGCACACAAGCGACCGGCCACCCTGCAGCGAAGCAACGAGCCGCACCCCGCAAGGCACAGGACTCTGCAGACTTGTGAGACTGCGCTTGTTTGTTTGTTTGTTTGTTTGTTTGTTTGTCGCGTGCACGGGCCCGTGGTATTGTCCGTCTTGTAATGTGTCTTGGTCGTCTAATATAACTGCCTTGTTGTGTCCGCACTGTCTCCATTCTCTTCGCGTCACACGCCTTGCGACGTGACGAACCTTACCATCACGCCAAAGCAATGAAAACCTACCGAACTAGATTACGTCATCAATCATAATCAATTTCACCACTCGCGTAGACAGGGGGTGTGGAGTTTCATACCCTCTCCCCAGAAACCTTTCAATTGTTACACCCACGCGCGCGCGCGCACGTCTATGTGTATATATATATATATATATATATATATATATATATATATATATATATATATATATATATATATATATATATATATATATATATATATATATATATATATATATATATATATATATATATATATATAGGCGCTGACAGACGCTCCCACGTTTAAGTACACATATATACCCTATAAAGTGGACGGGGGGGATGACCGCCACCGTAGCTCAGTGGTAGAGCATCGGACGCGTTATTCGAAGGTCGCAGGTTTGGATCCTGCCGGTGGCAAGTTATCTTTTCGTCCACTCTCCTTTCTTCACATTTACATTACAATTACTTCTAATAGCTTCCCCTATACTTTCCTTGGCATCTTTGTCTGTTAGTTCTCATTAATACTGTGTTTAACAAAGCAAACGGGCCCTTAATTTTACAATTATTTCCTTTATATATATATATATATATATATATATATATATATATATATATATATATATATATATATATATATATATATATATATATATATATATATATATATATATATATATATATATGCGCCAGGGATGAGAAATGAAATAGAGGAAGAGGACGAGAAATAATGGAACACGAGCGAGAAAAGGGTAATCGAAGAAGAAAAAATCCGGCAGATCCCACGCTCCGGGGGGAATCGACGTAATGCGAAGCCGCCAGCAAGGAGTGGCCTACATTTAAGTCACGGCGCACATACCGCCTACCATATATGCTCCCCATACAGCCGCGTCGCGCAACACCAATTTTCGTGTATATCAAGCGAGCGAAGCGACGTCGATCTCACCATGAGCGTAACATGTAAATCATGCTAATGCATGACAGGCAAGTCATTATTTCTTTATTGCCACCTGTCATATATGTTCGTCATACAGTCACATCGCGCAATACCAATTTTGGTGTAGATCAAGTGGTTGCAAGAACCGCGAGCTCACCATAAGCGTGGCATGTAAGTCATGGCGTACATGACATGCATATCATGATTTTCATTACACCGCCTGTCATTTATGTTCGTGATTCACTAACGTCACGGAATACCAATTATGTTGCATATCCATTAAATTGAACTGCCGCGAGCACCCCGAGACTACGACATGCAGATCATGAATTAAATGACATGCGTGTCATGATTTGTAGGTTAAGACTAGCCAGTTATGTTCGTCATACACTCTTGTCATGGCATACGAATTTTGGTATATATCAAGTTAAGGAAACTGCTGCAAGAGCGCCAAGATAGTGGCAAGTCAGTCATGCCATTCGTGACAAATTTGTCATGATTTAATGATATGACTAGCATTTATGTTCTTCATACAGTCATGTTATTTCATACCAATTTTGGTATACATCCAATTAACGATACGGTCAGGAGAGCACAAAGTCGGGTGGCTAGATAGATACGCTCAAAGTCGCCGAAGAAATGCTTCGCATTTAAAAGCGAAAGGCGCCATTGTGGCAGGGCTGGCACGCGCATGCATGAGCGGTGGCCAGGATGACATGGAAGAGGGCAGAAGACCGGGCAGTCTGGGTCTCGTCCCAGTGCTGCAGAGCTTGGAGAGCCTGCCTGAGTTGCAGCCCCGGCAAGCTGCTGTCGTCCTGCTCCTGTCGTCCAGCTGGCCGGCTGCGCTGCCGGGACAGGTCAGCGCTTACGACGCCGACCTTGAAAGAGCCCGGGCTCGCGACCACCCGTCTGCCCCGTCAACGGCGCACGGCCCAGAGCGGAGTGGGGCGTGCCAGGAGTGCCTGCCGGCATGTGCCGCATGCTGCGGAAGTCGAACGACGGCCGAGCACCGTGCCTCGCCTCGTCAGCAAAGCGTGTTGCTAAGCCAGCGGAGATGCCGCGCTGCCGTGAGATGCAACGAGCGACGGCATCGTGACATCGTCAACCGTAAGCGACCAGCGCGACGTTAACTGATGAGAGAAGCATTGCGAGAAACGCATCGTTTCATAGACTCGTGGCGATTTAGTCATCTAGTTGCTTAGATATATATTTAGTGTTCCTCTGTATGTTTATTTATATATGTTTGTGTGTGTTTGTCACACATTCTCGCCTTCATGTGTTTATTTCGCTTGTTCAAGCAAAACTTGCCGGGCGTCATATATATCCCTCCACTGCATGAGTTAATTTGAAAAAAAATTATTTGCTCAGCTTTAACCATAAAACAGACGAAGAATAGCCTATTCAAAAATTTCCAGTATAATTGTGACTGGGTTAATGAAGATACCGGTGTGTGCCCAATATGGCCCACCATGCAGATTGAGCGAGCGATATTGTTGCGTTGCTTGACAAACAATTCAAAGCCTCACTTATTGTGGCCTTTTTAGTGTGACGTGTGGAATAAAGCAAAGCAATAGACCTCTCCCTGTTTGCTAACAGCGTGACGTCACTGCGAGCACCACGCCCCCAATCTTTTTCTCGGAGCAGGTGCTGGTTGGCAAGAAAGTTCCGCCGGCGGGATCTTTTTGCATAGCGCATGCGTGTGCCTGCATTCCTTCGACTGAAGTTTCTGCGAATTGGTAATTTGTGAAGTCACAGCTTTTGGCGATTTGTTCGTCGTAGCTGGCAGCCATAAAAAAAATCTTACCCTCTTCGAAAGCGACGGTTCTGCATGTTCACGGTGACTGGCGCTTTGAGAAATATTTGCATGACATGGATGTGTGCGTACTCAATTAACGTCGCGACATGTTCACAGCATTTGGAAACGAGGTGCAGCATTGACGGCAGCATGGTTTTGAGCTGAGTGCGCGAGGTCACGGATGAGATTCTCACTGCACAAAATTCTGATCGGAGATGAATGAAAAAAAAAAGAAAAAAAAGAAGGAAACACTTTTTGCCGTGCGTTAGGCTGAGGTTAAAAAAATCCTCGTGAAAATTAAAGCGAAGTTCTCCCCTACGCCGTTCCTCATAACGCACTGAAAATTTATGCGATTTTAAACCTCATAACTTAATTATATACATATATAATATCTTGCTCAGTTACCTCGCTGCATCTGATGCCTACAACGTGTCTGCATACTTACTTGGCTCCTTTAGATCCGATACACAAACTTGTAATGCGCATTGTCACTTCATAAAGATCGAGCCGTAAAGGTACCAAGTATATGAGAAACATGAATCTCCACTAGTATCTCATTAAGACGTTTGAGGTCTCCGATAATAAGAGTTATACCTTTACTGGTTTCGCGTATTCGCCATGGCGAAGCGTACATGCAGCTTCGGTAGTGCTCATCATCATCATCATCAGCCTGTCTACGCCCACTGCAGGACAAAGGCCTCTCCCATGTTTCGCCAATCAACCCGGTCCTGTGCTTTCTGCTGCCACGTTATACCTGCAAACTTCCTAATCTCATCTACCCACCTAATTTTCTGTCTCCCCCTCACGCGTTTGCCATCTCTTGGAATCCAGTCAGTTACCCTTAATGACCAGCGGTTATCCTGCCGACGTGCTACGTGCCCGGCCCATATCCATTTCTTCTTCTTGATTTCAACTATGATATCCTTAACCCCCGTTTGTTCCCCGACCCACTCTACTCTCTTCCTGTCTCTTAAGGTTACACCTATCATTTTCCTTTCCATCGCTCGCTGCGTCGTCCTCAGTTTAAGTTGAACCCTCTTTGTAAGTCTCCAGGTTTCTGCTCCGTAGGTAAGTACCGGTAAGATGCAGCGGTAGTGCTAAAACATGCTAATAGCTCATGCGTAGCCGTACCTTTCAGTCCGGCGATCATTCACTTTCTTTTTCTACACGCAGCACAAACGCTGTGATGTACGCACTCGTAGATGATCACGTGAAATCCATTTTGACCTTAAAATGTCGAATCGTGATGTTCCGTCGACATAGGCGTGCGCACGAGGGGGGGCAGAGGGGGCGGCCGCCCCCCTGGTCACCTGAGAGAGGGGGGGCGCAAATTCTGCCCCATACATTGACTTAATAGGAAGGGGGGGCGCTGCGATGAACCTTCGCCCCTCCCCTGCCCCCCCTGAAGGGGAACCCTGCGCACGCCTATATCCGTCGACAACCGGTTACTGCCACCGGCCCACAACCAGTGCCAATGTTTTCGCAAACAAAATGCACCGTTATTCGCACAGCACACAACACACACAATATTCTCAGTTTCACCGTCCGTAAAGGTGAACCAAGCCTTTCAACGCACACTGCACGCCACAATAAACGCTGCACATTTTCGAAGACGATGCCGCTGTTCCTCGCACAGGCCGCCACGTGTATTCACTCCTTGATGATAAACAACCAGCCAGCGTGGCAAGTTTTCCGTCATGCAGTTTACCACACATCTAGATGTTCTCTGGAACATACCACAGCTAATCTCGCCACATT